>JAGDQP010004974.1:0-81443 GCA_022664845.1 Lepisma saccharinum | reverse complement strand
ACAAAACTCAATAACCTTCGAAAAAATGGGAATCAAGGATATTGGTCCATAATTGCTGGGATCTTCCCTAGATCCCTTACCTTTATATATCGGCGTTATAATAGAGATCTTTAAGCAGTCAGGGTATATCCCTGTATACAAAGTCCAGTTTATTAGTATCGTGAGGGGTTCAATTATTACATCAACAATTTCTCTAAAGAGAACACTAGATAATCCATAGATGTCCTCACTTGTTGAATTTTTCATATTTCTTACATACTTAATTATCTAATCCTCTGTGATATTTCGAAAGTAAAACTTTTGTACCTCATTAGAATTATCAAAATTAAAATCTGATAGATTATCGTGTATATGTAAATTATCCATAAGTTTCTTAATCTGTTCAATCATAAAATCATTAAAATAATTTGGAAAAAACGGGGTAGGCATGTTTAAGTTTTTCGATCTGTTAGAATCCCGATTAATACTTTGCCACATTGTCTTCATTTTGTTGTTAGATCTATTTATCATTTCTTATTTTTTTTTCTAGCTTTTCTTTTCTCAATGCTGTTTTATATGCTTTTTTGCTTTAATTTCATCCGCATTTTTACCTTTACACTTGTAGAGAAGTAAATTCCACATATCCTGTCTTTGTTTTAATAATTTGTTGGAGAACTTAAAACTTTTTTGATTACTACAAACCCTATATGCTTTTACCGGACAATATTCGTTTATATATTCTGCGACACTATGCACAAATACATGACAGGCCTGCTCTATATTGTCAAAACATTAAACAAATCCAATAAATTAATTTTACCAAGCTTCGAGCGTAAGCCATTTATCGACAGTATATTCATTTGGCGCTTCCTTATAATAACAGGAAATATCTTAAGCTCAATATCTTTCACATGTACTTCTATGTACAAACCATAGTGATCAGAAATTTTACTTTCAATAACTGTACATGTTACCGATGTCATCTTCCTTGGTAGTATGACATTGTCCAGGCATGCCTCAAGTCTTGTAGGTTTTCTATTGATATAACGCATATCAAATGACGCTAACAAGTTTTCAAAATTTTTTAAATCATTATTTAAGAACATCCAAATTCAAATCCCCAACAACAATGCATTCATATGATTTAAAAGTATGCAGATAAGAAAATAAATCTAATTGTATTAGAGATTTGTTTACCGAAATATTTGGTATTCTATATATACTTATTAAAATAATTTTTAGTTTAGGTAAAAGACAACCATACAACTCTAGTTCCTTAATGATCGAGTACTTTTTAAAATTAATAATTTTATAGTCAATCTCAAAACCCTTTTTTAAGTAAATCGCAACTCCTCCATGTTCTTTTTTCCTCTACTAAAACCACCCACTAAATTATAATTTGATGGTAAATGAAATGTAAGTTCGTCAGCCGTTAACCAATGTTCATTTATAGAAATTAAATGACAATTTAAATCGGATAATAATATGTCCACCTCCTCAAGTTTGTTCCCTAGGGATTGTACATTCAGATGTGCAATTTTTAACTTCTCAGAATTTCTATTTAACGTACCTAATTTATCTATTACCTTGGTAATTACTTTACTTCTATGACCCACATCATTTTTATAATTTTCCGGAACTTCCTCAGTATTTAAACTAAGTTGTTTTTTATCTCTTTGGCAACATGCCCTGAATTTACGTTTGAGGTTTGCCTTCCTGTGAAGTTAACAAGTTTCCCTGATTTTTCCATCCTAAGGGTATTTTCTGTTTACTCATACTGTTTTCTTTACCCATTATATGGGTGATCTCAGTTATTCATCTTTCACAGATGTACTTCTTTCCTAGAAAGTTAAGATGTAGACCATGATTTGTGTCAAATCTTCTACCTAACCCTTCGATATCAATAATATTTAAATGTTTAAATTTAGTCATTAATTCTTTAAGCTTACTATTTACCTTTCTTATTTCCACATTTAAAACCGACCATCTCGGTAGGTCATACCTAGTAGGAATCGTGTACATTATTATATCCTCCTTTGAATATTTAAACAGGTTCCTCTTGGGAAACGTCAGAAGAATATCGGCATTATTGTGATAAACATCATTAGCACCTGCTAGAATTACCTTTATTTCTCTCCTCTTTTCTAATTTAGACTCCGTGATACCTAAACACATCTGTATTAAAATCTCCTTCGAGACTGCATTTGGTTTAATCCATCCCACTACATTATTAACACCCAAACCTTTAAGCAATGAAGATAACCCTTTCCCATGACTATCTGCTAAGATGTTAACTTGTACTTTTGATAGTAATGACAAATCTTGTACCTTTTCCTTTTCTCTTTGTTTATTCCTGCACTGCTCAAATACCAGTTCACTTATATGTTTGTTTTCCTTCAGTTGAAGGTTGTTTTTTTCCTCCCCACTTTGAGTAATTAGTTGCAACTGTGAATCAAGTACATCTAAGTTAATTTTAAGTAAGTCTATTTGCTTCTGTACTTTTATAATTCTATCTACATTTACTTCCTTTTTATTTCTAGAATTGTGTATTTTATTATGAAGGATCTGATCAGTTTCACTCGGTATACTATGGACAACCTTATTTTCCTCTTTTTGTTGATCTTCACTTTTAGAAGTCTCTATACCAAGCCTATTATCTACATCATCGGACTGAACATTCTCATCAATTTCATACTGACAATGCGTATCACCAACCTCCACCTGGGTGGAGTTATCCACCTTATCCAAGAATACCTGAGTCTTTTTTTATTTAGATCTTTTACTCCATCATATGAAAAGTCTTTTTCATTTGTCTGTACAAACTTGTCACTTTTAAAACAAAATTCTACCTGCGTAAATTTCTCTTCCTTATTTGAGGCTAGTACTGGATTTTCATTATCCAGATTTTTATCCAGATATTCAGTATTGCCAAGCATATCCTTATTACCTTCTACAATTGAAGTATTTTGTTTTAACAACGAAGTTTTTATTTCATCTAACATTCTAAGAGATTCTTCATATGAATTTGTTGTTATATCAGTTTCAATCTCAGTCTCTCCATCATTTCCTCTTTGCACAAATGATTTATTGCAGATTGCGATGATCGAGTTATTATCACAAGTATATCTATCCTTTAATGATTCTGGACTATTTAAATCGATATCGTTAAAAGCATCATAGTATTCAAATCTATTTCTAGATTGATTAGGAGTACTGCAATTCAACTTGTAAAACCATAGCTGATAATGACTGAATAGTGTTTGAATCATTTATGCAATTAATCCAAGAGTCATCTAACCTAATCCTACCGTAACGTTTGTAATAGTATTAAGAAATAGTTATATTAATAATAGCCAAGGTGCGTATTCAGTCAATCTTTATTAGCATTCGTATAAGTCCTCTTCAAGGGAATCTAACATGCGATCATTATAAGAACCAATCGAAAGCTAAAGTCATTGCCATGTCAACTCCAGGCATTGTTGAAAAATCAACAATCATATTCATTGTTATACTAAAATACATATACTAGAGAAAAAAGCCTTTATATACCAAATAAACTACCTAAAAATCACTCCTCCTCTTGGTAAACCCAAGGTCAGCTTCTAATTAATCAATCATCATTATCATCAGCATCTCAAAATTGCATTTAAATAATTATAAACTCCTCGATTAATTTCTGCATTCTTTTCGTTTGGTATCCATTTACCCTCTTCAAATCGATTAGTAAATATGTTTTGCCGTTTTCATCATATTTCACTTCATTATCCAGACCCTCCCCCAACAGCGCCAACTGGTTTCGTTCCTGGCTAACATAATTCACCTCTGTATTTTCTCTCTTACCTCTTCGTTTGCTTTCCTTTTAATTGCGCTTTCCAACCTGAGTTGGCATTTCTAACTTACTGTTATGTGTAAGTGAAGTAAGCTCAATATTTTCGTCAATGTCTGTATTTTGCTTGTCGTCTATCTGATGTATCATATAATTCTTGAATATTTCTGGTTGCATATGACTTTCCATTGTCCTCATATCTATAGTTTGTACCCAGCTATCATTCTTGAATATTTCTGGTTGCATCTGACTTTCCATTGTCCTCATATCTATAGTTTGTACACAGCTATCAATAACTTCAACATTCACAGTTTGTGTTGCAAAATCATATAGTGCTCGATTCTCGTTATTGATCGTCTGTGTTGTAACATCTGCGAAATCCAGTGTGTCTGTGATTATACCGACTGATTCTGATGGTAACTTTAGTTGCTCCAGCTCTGCTAGCAAACTTTCTTTTTCTGGAACTGCTCAAAATCCTGGTCCTTGCTGAAGTTTGTTCGTCTATGAGTGGCTCAGTCTCGGAGTCCCTGTTGTTCCATCTTTTCATAAAACAGTAGCATGCCCAGTGGTTCGTCTTAAAACATTTGTAGCATTGTGTATTATGTGCTGGACATTTTCTATACGCACGATATGTATTGCAACGTGAACAAGGTTTGGATTTGATGACATTTTGTCCATAGTCAGCATTCCATGTCTCAATATCATTTTCCTTCTTCAAATGAAAATTGCTAGCTCACAATTATTGTGCCTAGCTCACAATTATTTATATTGCTTGTCATTTTCATCTTTGGCCGATATTTATGTCTTCGTAATAATAGATTTATTGCCTTATTTAATGTTGAATCCTGTTCTTGCAATAGTAACGACTGACATTATAAGTTTTCTGTACCCATTACAAATTGGTCTAATAATATCGTTTTATAATTTGCTTCAAACTTACAAAAGTTTGCTTGAACCTATAATAAAGCTGCAAATTGTAGAAGAGATTGGTCTTGCTCTTGCCTCAACAAATAAAAATTGTATCTTACTTGATATAAATTATGTCTTCGAAACTTGTCAAACATCTTGTCTTCACACGAATCAAGTAAACGAAATGTCAATGGTGTATTAGCCATTCTGCCTCACGTAATGGGTTCAAACTTACTTGTCGACAATTAATAGTATTAAGAAATAGTTATATTAATAATAGCCAAGGTGCGTATTCCATCAATCATTATAAGAACCAATCGAAAGCTAAAGTCTTTGCCATGTCAACTCCAAGCATTGTTAAATAATCATCAATCATATTCATTGTTACACTAAAAATATATATCATTTATATACTGAATAAACTACCTAAGACGTTATCTCCTTTATCTTCGACTACTTTCACATGTTGTTTTCTATTATTCTTTAATTATTCCTGTCTCTTTTTCTGTTCACATTTTAACTGGAAATGATTTAGGCGTTGACAAAAGTTTCATCTTTCCATAAACCGGGGCATTTATTTCTCGAGTGATTTCCATTACAATATCTACAGTTGTGTATTGGAGAACTAGGTCTACACTGGTAGTAGTACTTTCTATGTGTTGGTTGTTTTAATGGACTGCATTAGCTGTTATTTGTTTATTGAAATTTAGATTTGAAAATAGTTGACTGTCCCTGTCAACAGCCTCATGTTGAATGGCAATATTGATTGATTTATCCAACGTATTTGTTTTCACTGCAAATAGCTGCACTAATATGACCTCTATTTCTTGAAATGATAAATGTCCTATGAGCTTAGGTAGAAAATAGTCTTGCATTTGTCCATATGTTTTTCCATCTACAGAGGTCAATAATAATGCTGCTTTCTTCTTTGATATAATGGATCAAACAATGCAAATTAAATCTCTCGGGATAATGTTCCACTTTGTCTTCGATTGGGTGTATGAGAAATCAAATGTGTTGTTTCTATATTCATAACGTTCCTGCACTTTCACAAATATAATGGGTTTGATCGATAATTCGAAGTCCCCAATTTAATATGTGTTTTATTTGGTATCAAACCAGATAGATTTACTCTCAGTTGTAGGTGACCGAGATTTCGTCACAATATTTAGTATACTATATAACTTAACAGATCCGGTATATCATACTCCAAATTCCAGGATATCTGATATTTGTGTTATTATGTATGCACACTTCAACGGGCATTTGTAATTCAACATCATAGGAAATTCAACGTAATCGCATTTCAGGTAATCTGGACGTAACAATTGGTATTGGAAAAACGAGTAAATGCTTATTTTTTAAGTAAATACTTGGGACTAAATGAAGAAAAAGGCAGTATACTTTCCATCGGAAGTAATACTTGTGCTTAGAAAGTCAATGCTTCTGTGTTAAGTAAATGCTCGGATCTTCGAAGCAATTACTTAAATAAGAGTGAATATAAATATCTACGAATGTATACCACCAAGTAAACTCTCAATTGACACAAGAAAATGCATTTGAGTAAAACAAAATTTTATTCATCTTAGGCGAGAGAATACTTTACTCGCGAGTAAACACTTTTGAGTATTTGCATCTTTTTATTCACTTCACCAAATGTCAACAACTATAACTTCTCCCATATTCCATATTCTCTAATAGCTACAATTCATTTAAATACTCATAAATACATTCTTAGGTGTTCAGTTTGCACTGTAATAATTAACATATATCATTAATCAAATTATGACATAACACGACCATATTTCATAACGTAGAACTGCCATTTTGTGTTTCATCTATTCAAGGATAGTAAGCTGAACAATTACTAAAGATCGTGTTTTCTTTTACTTTCTTTTGTTTGTAGCCTTTCGATAAATTCAACAATAATTGATAGTATCTTTTTTTAATTATTTCACATCTCTGTCATGAAGAAGATGTTATATGTCTGAAAAAGTTACACATTACTTTTTAGTGTTTTTGTGTTAAGTGTAATTGCCTTTTGAGCCTTCTATTAAAAATTACGGACTGTATACAAGGCTGGTTTTGGCTACATTTATTTCATCATGTTTAGAAAATTGTTGTAGTGTTGTATGGAAGATGCAATTTATGTTAGAATAATAATATTTCACTTTTAAAACTTTACATTCTTTCAGATGGGTTTGTTATCATGGAATGTGAGGAACCAGTGACGGGAAGACCCACGGGGCAGATACTTTTAGACTATCTGACGGATACTGTTATTAGTCACAAGAGTGGGCTGTTTGGCAGACCCAGAGTTTCACCTAATAGCAGAGCTGTAGTTACTCTTGACAGGGAACAAGATGGTGTTACACTTGTGGTTCAAGAAGTAATAGGTATGCTACAACTTTTATATTTTGTTTTAGGCACGGTATTAGGCTTTGTATTATTTATTTATTTACAGAAGGTTTCAGATACAGCACAATTTGCATTTTACACTGAAAATATTAACAGTAATCATAACACAACAATAAAAGAACAGCAAACAAAAAAGGAAAAAAAAGTTGAAGATATAGGCTGTTTATACGTGTTCTAAAAGTCAATTCATTTACAAATATGTCAACGTTATCTGGAAGATGATTGTACGTGCCGACAATCCTATTTAGGAGGGACCTTTGTACAACATTTACCCTCACTGTTCGGGTGTAGAAAAGATCACTTGAGCGTGTAGTTCTGCAGGGTATACGAAAGTTTATTTCACCAAGCAGCTTTTCACAAGAAACATGACCATTGACAAGTTTGTGCAGAAATATAAGGTCTGAAATTTTGTTTCTTACCTGTGGTGGTTTGATATTGAGACATTTCAGTATATCATTTTTGGAAGTGTACGGAGATGAGGTACTCTGTAAGATGCGATGGCAAGAAAAAGAATTATTACGGAATTTGATTTATTTTAATGAGTAGGGCATTGACCACATAGAACAGTATTCAGTAGTGGGAGCAACGTATGATTTATAGAACAAACTTAAGGAAAGAGGATTTTTAATGTCAGTGAAGCGGTAAAGGAGACCCAGTTTTCTGATAGCAGTACGAGATACGATATTAATGTGTTCAGCAAAAGTAAGTTTACTGTTAATAATAACGCCAAGATCTCTGAAGGAGGAAACTGAGTATATGTTACTATTTCCAATTTTGTAGGCGTAGTTGATAGGTTCCTTTTTTTTTAGCGAAAGCGTAAGAGAAGCACATTTTCCAAGGTTTAGGTTTAGTTTCCAAGACGCACACCAGTTGAGGAGGCTAGAAGCATCATTTTGAAGAGTAAGAGCATAATTTTCAGAATGAATTTGCCTGTAGAGCTTGCAATCATCAGCGAATAGGAAAATATTGGTCGGGCTATTTGTAAATAAAGAAGGCAAATCGTCTATGTATAATAGGAGCAGTAGTGGGCTCAGGACACTGCCTTGAGGGACACAGAGGATAAGGGAATACACTCAGAAATGGAGCCTGTGAGTGTGAGTCGTTGTGACCTATTACTGAGATAGTTTATAAGAAGGGAAACTAACTTACCACGTATATTGAATCTTGAACTTAGTTTGTATATAAGAAGATCATGAGGAAGTGAATCGAAAGCCTTAGATAGATCCAAGTACAATATATCAAGCTGTGAATTTTTCGATATGCTATTTATAGCACCAGTCAGAAGGACAGATAAATCTGTGAGACAAGATGTCCCTGGTAGGAAACCGTGTTGTGAGGAGTTTAGAAACGGAGCTACAAATTTAGATATTCTGTTTTTAATGATTTTTCATATATAATTGAGAGACGAGATACAGAGAAATAGGTCGATAGGAGGACACATCATGTTTGCCTTTTCCAGGCTTATGAACTGGAGTGATATTAGCTTTTTTCCAGCTAGCGGGAAACACGCCTTCTTTGAAACATCTGTTTAATAATACAGAAAGGAGTTGGTAAAGAGAACTGACAACACTGCGCAAAAAGTTTGTGTAGATGTTATCTGGGCCAAGGGCACGATTTTGAGGTAAAGACGAAAGCAGGGAGAACACTTCACTTGGAGTGGTACTGATAGAAGTCAATGACTCAGGGGAGAATGGTGGGAGGGGGAGTGGAGGAGAGGGATGTAACAATATAAGTAGGCTTCAGTAAATTTTTGACCCCCCCAGAAAAAACTGAAATGACGGGCCTGCTCGGAGGAAATTGATGTGCTGCTCATCATAGCAGATTAAGGTTTATGGCTCCCATAGGCACTCTGACGTAAAGTGCCCCAATACACACCTACGCAAGGGTGACCAGGTGTACTGATTTTCGCAGGACAGTACTGTTTTTTGAGATGGTTGTCCTGCGTGATTCCAAAGGGTGCATATTATTAAGAAATGTCCTGATTTCACCTTCTGCTATACTTACTTAATATCAGAATGTAGTTTTTCTTCTTTCAGTTTTCTGATACTGCTGACGGCCGGCCGAAGTGTATCGGAAGGTTTTGTGTCATGTATCTTTACTTTTTATTATTAAATCTTATAATTGTGTCATCCTCAGACACGTCATGATTAGGTTTTGAAAATTGTAATTGTTGGCCAGATTTGTTTTAATTTAGGTCTATATATAACTCATCTTTGTTGAAAATTTGATCATGCACTGTTATTTCAATGGATTCTTTTATAATTATTTTTTTAAATAATCACTGCTTTTGTGTAACACCACCGTATTCTTGAAATAAATAGGTTCTTCAGATACATACGTACCAATGTTCTACCACAGCTGACTTCTCCGTGTTACCCTTATTACAATGTAGCTGATACTCTTTAATTCCTGTTTCAATAGTTCTTCCTGTCCTGACCAATATGTAATTTCCCGCAATTACAATTTATTTTGTACACGCCCGAAACTTTATATAGGAGTTTATCTCTGATAGTTCGCAGTTTGCTTTGGGTTTTCGCCGGTGGTTTACATATAGCTAGTTCTAATCCCATGATTATTAAGCACTCTCCCTTTTCGGTCACTAATATTTCTCACATACGATAAGATGGCGGTTCCTTTTCTTTCCTGGTCGTTATTCTTCGCTTTGTATTTATGATTTTTTTCCGTTCAGAGCAATCTTCTTATTGTTTTCTTAATCTGCTGTATATTGTATCCATGTCCAAGTAAGAAGTTTGTAGCATGTGAGATTTCTTCTTTCAATTGTTGCTTGTAAGAGATCTTGTAAGCTCGATGTATCAGGCTGGAATCTAAAGTTTATTTCTCTGTAGTGTGGTGATGGGATTTTGCTTTTAAGTGGAGATCTGTGTGCGTTGGCTTTCTATAAACCTTATGTCCAAGTCTCCCGGTGGTGGTCTTGTAAATTAGAATATCTATGGATGATAGTTTACCATCTTTTTCAGTTTCTATTGTAAAACTGTATATTCAGATGGATGTTATTGAGATGATGTAAAAAACTTCTCCGCATTGTGTTTTCATGTTACAGAGTACCATCTACATATCTGTACCAACACTTGTGTTAAAAATATCCCACAAAAATTGCTCTTACAAACGATCATGGTGAACCCGGTAATACTTCGTTTGTCTGTCCGTAAAAATCACCATCATAGGTTGCTGTGAGAGTATGTTCAGATAGGTGTTGGGACATAACTTCGCAGATGAAACTTCTCGAGGCCAAAACCTTGCTAGACCAAAGCTTCGCTAGCCAAAATTTTTCCTAACCCAGCGGGAAAGTATGCTGTTTTTATTTCTACTTGTTATCTGACAGTCTGCCCGTTCCTTTGTTAATGTTTTTGGTTTTCGCTTTATATTCCTTGCCGATCGCACTGGACACAGTCTGTCAAAGCATGGCAAGAGACCTATCGTGAACTGTCTCCCGACCTGAGAGTATTTTGGGACAACAAAACAATTTTTAGAAAGTATAGTAAAATTTGATTTTACAGTAAAAAATTCTAAGGATGGGGCCTGAAATTTTGTTGAAGTGGGCTTCGAACCACTGAACTTAACTGATCCATGATGGGCCAAAGTAAGGAAGAGAGACAACTCACAGCAATACTAAGTCTTTCCAAGTTTTTGAAAACAATGCTAGAATGTTCTCACCCACCCCTCATGGTCAAGTGCTTACGTTCTCTTGAGAGAAGTCTTGCATTTGAGTTGTTCTCTTATAGTCTAAATTAAGAAAGCAATCATTAGTGAGCAAAACCTCAAATCATTTCGTCCATATAATATTGTGAGGTACATTTCAGGAATGTGCTTACAATAATACAATTACACTACTGATGTCATATGTGTATCACAATATCAGTCGGTTGAACGTAGGTTTAGCATTCGGAAGGACCTGGGTTAAACTCCAGTGGGCAATCCTGACTTAGGTTTTCCACGGTTTTCCTCTATGCCAGATAATATCAAATAAGAAGAGGGGCCGTTTCTTTATATCCTCGCCTGTTCCCTTCCTGTTCGTAAACCGTAGCTGTCAACTGACAGGCGTTAAGCTCCATGAAAAAAAAAAACGATGAATAGATTTAAGATCACACATTGTTACACTTGCTATTGTCTCCAAAACCTTGTTTAATGAAACACACATTTCCCTCTTTCTAAAATAAAGGGTTTCTGCTGTCATTAGCTGAAAATTCAAAATTACTCATTATGAGCACCTTCAAAAACTAGCCAATCCTTTGTAGTCCTAATCAAATAAAGAAATTCCGTATAAACAGAAATATAATTTCAATACTTTCTCTTGTCCTTAAATGAAATGGTCTCATGAGAGTTATTCACAAATGTAAATTCCACAATTTTTGAAATTTTAACCATTCACCAGTCTTTCCTTACAATAGTTACAAGCAGCGTCATTGTTTCTGTGTTAGTAGAAGAGCCACACAGAACTTTTCTTTCTCCCCATTTTATTCTTCTTCCTCTAGCATTCAAATCAATAACAACAAACTAGCTTTATTTCAAGGTACATACTATAGAGTATCACCGACTACTAAAGAGTGTTTGAGTCTACGCAGGAAAAGTTGATGAATCTGTGAATGTTACCAAGTCTCTGGACGGTGATTCACTATCGCTATCTCAAAAATGAATTCTCAGCTACAAAATTGCAATCCTTATAATAGGAACATCAAATTTCAACATGTTATGGGCAAATGTGTCGTTTTTCTCGTATATAATATTTAAAGTGGATACAAGTTGTATTAGCAGTATAATCATGAAGATTACGATAAACACCTAGTTTTGTGGTGGAAAATTTCCGAGAAATCCTATTTTTGTTTTTCCTCCCCTCCCACATCACTAGTTCTGCATCCCAGACCCGGCTGAGACACACCCCTGGAGGTAGGTATAGAAGAAGGACTTCGGTAGAGACTTATCGAAGTTACTACTCTGGCATGCTACACCTCGAGAGATGTTCTCGATGATCACAAAATATCACGATACAATTTTTGGAAAATAGATTTGTTCTAGTTCATTGCAATATTTAATCGATTATACTGAGAAAACAAACAAGAGAAACTTGGAAAACTACAGGCCAGATTACCGGTATCTACAGGAGATTGTGTCCTGTTTTTTCTTACCGAAATCTAGTCACCCTAACGTGCGCACTTCTCATGAAACACAAGAACATCTGCAAAACCCATATTTAAAATATATACATACCGGTATATAAAAGCTCCGTTCATCACATTACATAAAACAAACATTTATGACGTTTTGAACCTTGCAATGTTTATAGGCTACATCTTTACACGTTATAACTTGGACGGTAACGCTCTCTAACTATCTTTAAACATCAGCAGTTACTGGCAATAGTAAGATATTTATTACAGAGTAAAACACTTCTTTTCGGCTTTAGTGTTTGCAAATAAACTGCAACTGGTTCAAAATCTCTTTCTTAACAGTCCGTTTTCTATACACATTTTACTAAGAGCTGAAAGTTTTTCATTACACATTCTGGACTGCAAGTAATTCTTAACGCATTTAATACAGAAAAAGGTCTTTCGCCTGAACAGTTCGAAGTTGACGCAGATACAAATATTCGTAGCCATATGTCTAAAGTGGAAAAGATTGTTGTCAGTTTTCCTTTGTCCGAACATAGATGCAGTTTTGATTGCTACACCACACTCTTTCAAGTGAGCTCTGAAAGGACACATTCATCCGTAAACTGCCATTTAAGTCATCCTTGTAATGGAGAACCAACGCATTCGCTCGGATGGTTTCACAGTCCACACTATCCAGGTTTGCGAGGAAACTAAACTTTTATTTATCTTGTCGTATACGTTTTTCTCCTGTACAATTCCGAAATGAGGGAATCCACAACTGCATTAAATGTCTCCACACGAAATCGTTCTCTTCCTATAAACAAGTGTTGCCCTTTTGTTTCATCGGGAGCAGCTTTCCCACTTTTCTTCCGTCCCTTGTTATGCAGATATTCCTCGCATCCACTTGTTTTTTGCTACCTCTTCGTATGCATCTAACTCCATACGAACAATTTGCAAATATGCTTCCAACCCTGCAATTATTTCTGTTGCTTCACTCGCATCGATATCTGTTACTAATAGTATTTTTATTGGCTGCATCGAATCGCTCAGATTTTTGCCCAGATAGTGCACATCAATGCAGACTCTAGCTGTTGTAGTTTTTGCCAGTAATCATCAGCATCGCTGCGAATTTGCGTTTTTTCATTGTTGTCACTTGCAATTTCCTCCAAAGCTGCAGAAATTTTAGTGTAGCTTGTGGAAAGTGCTTTACATGTATCTGCATTGCTGATTAACGAGTTGCTGATAAGCTTTTCAGAACAGTTGATCCTGGTTTCAAATATTTTAGTAGAATCGCCCACCTTTTGTCTGAGGTTAAGGAGACCTCTGTTAAACCAAAAAACCAAATAGCGCACGACAAGACTCAGCAGCACACGTTCCTACAAGATTTAGGGGTTGCGCAAAACAGGGTATGTTTTCTGCCAAAAGGTTAACCAAAGTCACTGAATTACTGCAGAACTTCGAACATTACCCTCATCTGTGTCACTCGCATTGGCGTTGGCGTTGGATTCTTGCTGGATACCATCCGCAACTGTACTATGTGCTGACTTGTTTGTTGTCTTACCACTTTCCCCGCCACCAAAAACGTTTCTAGTTTCGGAATTTTCTTCAGTTGCTCTCTTTCGTTTCCCCCCTTCCCTCTGTTTAACTTGTGTCTTTCTGCACCTAATAATTTCTTTCTTAAACCACTCATCGCCAACATGGAATTGGATAATACTGTATCATTCTTTGTTATGCGGGTGTAATTTAAACGAACAGACTTGTACTGTGCAGTGCTGCCATCTGCCATCCCTTAAATAATCCAAGTCGACAGCACTCCCTGTTTAGGTTTTAAATCTGCTAGAGAATAGAGAGAAAGCTAATATAATGTGCATACGCAATGATGTAGATTCCATAAAAGATAGATATAAGAACTAATGTAGAGATTGAGTAGAATTACTAACCAAGAGAGGAAGAGTTTCCAAGATTCAAATCAATATTTAGCCACTACGATTAATGCATACATCATAATGTATATTTGTTCCAAGAAACTAGCCCTTAAACAATTTATATATTTTATTACGATATTCTCTAATGAACAGCAATTTCCACAGACAGGCGCATATATTCACCAACCCGTAATCCAATACAAATCAGAACATGGACACTAGAAATAATATCTTTCATACATACCGTTCCGAATCCATACTACTTCCTAAATATTTATCCATAATCTGCTTCTATCCTAAGAATATAACTGCGTCTGAACCATTTACAATAGGTAGGAATATACATCTTCATACGTGTATATATACGTTTTGTGAACAGTGTACACACGTCTAGTAGTAAAAAACAAGGTACTAACAATCAGAAAACGATACAAGAAAGCAGACATTTGCTGTCAATACATTGTATAATCGAGTAGTTACTTCACAAAACATAAATTGTCGATATGACGTTATCTGGCATCTATCAATTCACTATAATCACCCCTCATCACAAAAAGAAACAATCATGGGTGAACAATACCAACAAAAAATCGTACAATTATAAGCCAGCACTGAAATAATCAATGTTATACATATTTACAAGAAATGAGGTTCATCAGACTTGGCACCATTAAAAGACATTCGGGATTTGTATTCAAGTTAAAAGTTTTAATGCAAAAAATTAACATAATTACCATAAACCATACCATTTTCAACCATTATTTCGAATACCTTTATACTTCATGAACATGAAAAGCATCAACATCAGCTAATCTTTTCTTCATAAAACCATAATAGTTGCACAGAAACATAAGATAATTCTTTCCATGTAATAAAACACTATATACCATGCATCTCAGTCATAAAACAACTTTTCTTACCCAAATCGTCACATATAGTCCAGGAGCATATGTCAATATTTCCTAGTCCGTGGGATTTTGAGTGAAGGGATGTTGCGGGTAGGGGGAATACCTTCATTAGAAGGTACCAGGTGGAAAGCCGAAAACCATGGCAGGGGACTGGGAGGGGGGAAACAAAATGGCCGCTGGTGAAATTCGTCTCTCTGGCTTTAAAGTGCTATAACTTCTACAAATATTAAATTAAAACCTTCGTGGTTGTGCGAATATTTTAAAAACACATTAGAAATTCCATTTTAGGACAATTTGTTACCATAGCGACGCCATATTTTAAATATGGCGCCCTTAAATCCCAAAATTAATTATACTCGAGCCCTTTTCTTTATATTCAAAGGGAAATAACTCGTAAACTGCCACAGGTAGGCGAAACCGCCCTGAAATAAACGTTATAGGTCAGTTCAAGGGCTTTCCAACGAGATATGTGCCATTTCTGTATCTTTGAAACTAACTGAGATAGAATACTTTATGTAATGGTAGGTGTATGGCTTATGGCTTTTAATGCAGGGCCAGAAGAAAGATTGGTCTGAAACTTGCATTTGTAAGTTCGTGAGTTTTGTGTGAAGGACCGTTGCGGGTAGGGGGAATACCTTCATTAGAAGGTACCTAATCATGTGGTACCAGGTGGCAAGCCGAAAACCGTGGCAGGGGACCGGGAGGGAAGAAACAAAATGGCTGCCGGTGAAATTCGTCTCTGGCTTTAAAGTGCTATAACTTCTACAAATTTTAAAATAAAACCTTCGTGGTTGTGCGAATATTTTACCAACACATTAGAAATTCCATTTTAGGACAATTTGTTGCCATAGCAACGCCATATTTTAAATATGGCGTCCTTAAATCCAAAAATATTTATTCTCGATCCCTTTTCTTTATATTCAAAGGGAAATAACTTTTAAATTGCTACATGTAGGCGAAAGTACCCTGAAATAAACGTTCTTGGACAATTCAAGATCTTTAAAATGAGAATGGTAGGTGTAGTACTTTATGGTTTTTAATACAGGGGCAGAAAGATTGGTGCAAGACATTGTGAAAGGTGCAAATTCAATATCACAAGCTTAACCTTACTGATTTTTTTATAATGACCCAGAGCGTCCCTTTTAGGATTGGGCGTGTAAAAGATGAATCACAATTGGGATATCATCATTGTCATCTTAGCTTTATTTGTTTTTAAAATATGTGTTTCTTGAGGGGACAGGAAAGAGGGTTGTTCATACAAAGGCAGTTTTCAATAAAAATATTGAGAACGATTGTTGTGGAATGACTGAAAAAGGACTTGAATTATTCAAGCATTTCAAAGAGGATCGTATCCAGCAACAACGAACAAATCTTTGGGTCAGCGTAAATAAAAAAGCGAATTTAAAGCATTGTAAGTGTGCACGGAAAACAGTGAAGACAAGGGTGTCTCATACCATCTTACAGCTTAAAGCTGATCGTTCCTTGTTTACAAGAATGATTATTGCTTCCAGATCCCGGACAGACATTGATGTAGAGGGTGCCCTTAGCACGTACGAATTTTCACCAGTTCCACTTTCACTATTTCACTGGATGGATCCATGATTCTGCCCCAAAATAAGAGTGTTTTTATGAAAATTTTAGAGAATGTCGGCAAACCTACAGAAGAGGATGGGAAACCTGTAGAAGGGCTGCTGCTCCAGGAAGATGTGAATATCAGTTCAGAAATTTGGAGAGAAAAAAAATCGGAAGTGGTAGATGACGAAAGAATAGAACTGAAAGAAATCGATTCAACAACACCCGTACTTACTAGCACTGAAGCATTAATTACACACAAACCAGCTACTTCTTACTCTGTTGCTATTCTTGATGGCATGGCGGAACTCCAAGCGTTGAAAAAGCCAGCGCATGTTAACACATGTATCGATTTGTCTACAGAATTCTGCAAAAGAATAGTCAACAATCTTGAAATACGATGAAACTCGCCTTGTTTTTGATACGTATGGAAATAAGTCATTAAAAATGTCAATATGGAAGAAAAGAGCAAGAGACAGCCCAACAATCGAGTACAAGATATCTCTGCTAATATAAAAATATAAAAAAATATTCTGTCCCATCCATAAACCAAAGATGCATTTACAGCTTATTTTTCAGAAAAAAAAAAAAAATCTCCTTCATGCAAGCAAGTTGGGAAAACGCTTAGTTGCCAGCTGGAGGACAGGAGCAAAATCTTCAAAAGGGAAGGACATCCGTGAGTTAAAGAGTACTCATGAATAAGCAGATACAAAAATAATACTTCACAGTCTTTATGCAGCGTCTGAAGGGGCACAGACCATCCACATAATGTCCTAAGATGTATGTCCTTGTTCTGTCTGAGTGGTGGTCTAGACACTTACCTGCCAATACGAAGTTTGTCACAGGAGTTGTAGCTAATAAGAGGATGATAGATATTCATACTATCCGTACCTCTCTTGGATCTTTTAGAGTAGAAGCATTACTTGGGTTCCATTCTATCTCAGGGTGTGATATTACTGGGGCATTTTCAAAGAAGTCAAAGAAGATATTTTGGAAAGCATTTTACAACGCTGGAGTTGCGATGCTTGAAGCTCTTGGAAATCTCGGTTGTAGTCGGTTCAATAACGATGACAAGAGGTTAATTGAGATGTTCATTTGCAATGTTTATGTGCCGAGCACTAACATGCAAGATATTGGGAAACTATGATGGTGGATGTTCACGAAAAGGGACATTCAAGGCTCAGGTCTTCCTCCTACCAGAGCGGCCCTTACACCTTTCATTAAAAGAGTAAACTTTCAAGTACTGGTATGGAAAAGTGCCGGAAAATCACATCCAAATCTGCCAAGCCCAATAGATTGTGGATGGGAAGAAGAAACTAGTGATGAAAAGAAGATTGTTTATGTGATGTGCACACTACCTTGCGCTTCAGATACTGTATTGCGGCTGATTCGCTGCGGTTGCACAATAAGTAAATGTTCTTTGGCATGCAAATGTCTATCTCAGTCCCTGCGATGTATGGAACTGTGTCTTTGTGGCTGAGATGAAGATCAGTGTGTAAACCATGACTTATGATGGGAAGATTCAGAAGATGATAGTGATGAGACTCTTGATGGCTAGTCTTCATATGGCCTTTATTCCCCCAAATAACGGAATCAATTGTTATCATAAAGGAACATTATTTTCGAAAACAAATTAATCTGATTTTCAAATTCTCCAGGAACAATGTGGAAAATAACAACGAATCGCCGGAACTCACAACAATAACAAGCTGAGAAAATGTGAATAACATAGGTGTGACATCGTAAGGGAGAAACCTTAGACATAGAATATAAGGAATGCTCCGGTGAGAAACCATAGGTGTGACATCGTAGGGGAGAAACCTAAGAAATAGAATGTAAGGAATGCTCAGGTGAGAAACCATAGGTGTGACATCGTAGGGGAGAAACCTTAGCAATAGAATATAAGAAAAATCTCACAAGAAAAAATATTTTTTCTTTGTGGTAACTCTTTTAAATCCAAAAATGTGTAACTCGAGGATATATTTCTAAACTAATTGTATCACAGAGCATCATATAGGATAGATTAGGTATATGTAAAGCCAAGGTTATTTGTTTATGTTGTGTTTTTTGTGCAGTTTATGTTTGTGTTGTGCTTTCGTTACACCCCCTCTTTCCTGTTCCCTCAAGAAACACATAGTTTAAAAACAAATAAAGCAAAGATGACAATGATGATATCCCAATTGTGATTCATCTTTTACACGCCCAATCCTAAAAGGGACGCTCTGAGTCATTATAAAAAAATCAGTAAGGTTAAGCTTATGATATTGAATTTGCACCTTTCACAATGTCTTGCACCAATCTTTCTGCCCCTGTATTAAAAACCATAAAGTACTACACCTACCATTCTCATTTTAAAGATCTTGAATTGTCCAAGAACGTTTATTCAGGGTACTTTCGCCTACATGTAGCAGTTTAAAAGTTATTTCCCTTTGAATATAAAGAAAAGGGATCGAGAATAATTAATTTTGGGATTTAAGGATGAAGATCCTTAAAATATGGCGTTGCTATGGTAACAAATTGTCCTAAAATGGAATTTCTAATGTGTTGTTAAAATATTCGCACAACCACGAAGGTTTTTATTTAAAATTTGTAGAAGTTATAGCACTTTAAAGCCAGAGAGACGAATTTCACCAGCGGCCATTTTGTTTCCCCCCTCCCGGTCCCCTGCCATGGTTTTCGGCTTGCCACCTGGTACCACGTGATTAGGTACCTTCTAATGAAGGTATTCCCCCTACCCTCAACATCCCTTCATTCAAAATCCCACGAACTTACAAATGCGCCTAGACTAATAATTCAATAACATTAAATCCTGGGGTAGATCTAAATAGCAGTCCAAACTTCTCATCAAACGTAATGCCATTATATTTAAGAAACTCCAGCTTAAAAAATAATATCATATAAAGCAATGACGTCGCTATCACAATTACCATCCGAAAAATCCGACCAGCAGTGAAGTCATGACATCATAAATGTTGTAACCATCGAGCTCTGCGTAAACTATACTGGAGTAACTACTTAGTGTTTAAAGATAGACGCCAGAGCAAATATTTAAATTAGTTTGTTCACTTCCAGTCTAATCCAATGTGGACCAAATCTGTTCTAACTCAGTTTTATACGCTTGATATCGCTGTGTGGCCCGTTTTTTTTATTTAAGTCTTAATTCCTGAGTTAATGTAATAATATATCATACTCTGTGTACAATAGAAAATACTGCAAATAATATTTCCTTTTTTTGCAAGAATTAAGACATAAATTGAAAAAAAAACGGGCCACACAGCGATATCAAGCGTATAAAACTGCGTTAGAATCGAAAATTTGGTCCATATTGGTTTAGACTGGAAGTGGACAAAAGAGATTAAGTTTCATCCCCGTTCCCTAGCTTCACATATACATTAATTTTTCAATGGCTGCAGTCAGTCCAGTATCGTATCAATGGAGGTCGATGGTTGTAACAAACTAATTGTTTCAGACAGCTTACCCTCATTAACAAAACTGCAATTTAATTTCCCGTTTCTCATAATTGGGACTGATTAACTTGTGAGCAAAACCATGATCGTTTACCAGCTTCTTATGACGTAATCTTGCTCATCATCGAACGTATTCAATATTTCTTTAGAATTAGCTTTCTTACGTTTAGATTTATTACGCTTGGCAACGCGTTGAGATTTGCTGTCACTGGGTTCATTTACAAAGGGCGTTCAAAAAGTTTTACGCAGTGGGCCATAACGTTTTTAATAGTAGCACTAGGACCATGAAATTTTGTGTGCATGTACTTGTGTCCTTTATGTATATACGCATGTTACTTAATGTATCTTCTAGCAGCTGTGACACATTTGGCGCACCGTTCTTTCAATGCCGTAAATGCACTTTGGTAAAACCCCTGACGCTGACTATTACACCACTGTTTCACACACATAGTGCGTTCTTGATCATTGGCAAACTACCTACCACGACGGTTTGTCTTCAGACGACCAAATAGCAAGAAATCGGACGGAGTTAGGTCCGGTCTATAGAGAAGTTGAGGGACCACTTCCCTCTGGTTTTCTGCTGTGTGTGAATGGCAGAGTGGGGCCTCGTATTAATTTGGTGCAGTTTGATGACTTTATTTCGGTTAGAGCACGTCGCAGCTTTGCCAGTGACAAACAATACCGCTCTCTATTAATTGTTGCTCCATGTTCCAAAAAGTCGATGAAGATTACGCCACGGTGATCCCAGAAGAATGTGGCCTTAATTTGTTCGCTGATCTGGGAGTCTCGTTTTTTCCTTCCATCGAAAACCAAGATGACGCCGTTCCATGGACTACGTTTTACTCTCAGAATGCATGTAAAACAATCAAGTTTCATCCTCTGTGATCGCGCCATCAAAGCTTTGTGGAGAGGCACCACTGAACGTGTTCTGGAGTTCAAGAAAAAATCCCTTCCTCTTTGATTTCTGTTACGTTGTGACCAAAGTGCATTTACGGCATTGAAAGAACGGTGCGCCAAATGTGTCACAGCTGCTAGAAGATACATTAAGTAACATGCGTATATACATAAAGGACACAAGTACATGCACACAAAATTTCATGGTCCTAGTGCTACTATTAAAGAAGTTATGGCCCACTGTGCAAAAATTTTTGAACGCCCGTTGTACATTTACCTCTGAGTCGGAAAATAGCTCTAATTGCATACCAGAAATATCTATTGGTATATTGGAATCGTCACCTGAACCAGACTTTACCTGTGACTGTTCCTGAACTACCGAAACATCTGGAGTCCAAGTTGTTATCACACTCTCAATGTTAGATACCATTTGATAAAGCTTGTCTAAAGTTTTGCGAACTGTCGAGAACAACAACATTTGCTTTTGTCCATCTTTCAATGCATTTAACTTTTTCTCAAAATCGTCTGAAAGCTCTACTTTATTATCAGTAACATGTGAAATATTTTAAAAGCTACGGATTGAGGAACATCATTAAGCTTAGAGCTACCACAAAAAGATTGATCTGTTTTAGTCTGAACTTCCTTTGTACTACGATAAAAGAAACCATGCCAATTCGGAATAATAGCATTTAATGCGCTACATCCTAGAATCGAAATAGGATTATCCACAGGTAAAATGTGAAATTGAACGGAATGAACCAAACTGTTGAAAGTTTAAGCTACAGTGACTGTTCCAATTATATCTAAAACCGTATCATTTAACATAACTAACTTAGACGACTCTAGTCTAAATGAATTTATCAGGTTAAGTACTGATAGCATGGACAAGGATAATAAGTTGCAAGCTAAACCAGCTTGAGCATTACATTTTAATTTTTCTCCATTCACAGAAGTTTTAATTATCAAAGAATCATTATCGTTATTATCTTGTGATTCATCTGTTATTATAGTAAGAAAATCGTCGACAAATACAGAAGTAACATCAGGAATCGTTTAAGTTCCTGAGTCTACAGCTTGAGTTTGAAAGCTACTGTTTCTACGACCTTTCGAAGGGTACATTCTAGACCAGTGGCCCAAGCGACTGCACGCTCGGCATGGAGAAACTTTAGGTGGGCATCTGTTAGGATCAACATGAGACAAACTACAAGAACAGCAACTACTACGAGATCGATCGAAATAACGAAATTGCTGACGATCACGACGCTGATAAAAGGAACCTTGATCAGTGTTAAATTTGAAACAATTGCTGACAAAAGTATCCTTGGGTTTGAGACATTTTGAATCGCGTTCTAGCTGTCCCTCGATATTCAATATATCAATAGCTTTGTGCAGGTCCACTTAGAATTGGCGAGTAAACGTTTTCTCGTGCACTCATCGTATACACAAATTACGATCTGGTCCCTCAACATGTCATTTAATGCATCACCAATATTACACTTATTTGCCTGCCTCTTGAGCTCCATTACAAAATCTTTTGCTGGTTGATGTCCCTGCTGTTTGATCGAGTGAAATTTGTACCTTTCAATTATCATGTTTTAAGAAGCTTCATAATGTTCAAGTAACTTTGAAGAGAGGGTTTAAAAAGATTGGTCTTTCACTTGATCTGGAGAACAAAGATCACGAAGAACGGTATACAACCCATGACCAATTGAGGAGACCAATGCACGGTGCGCCCTTTGTAACTGCTGTGAGTAGAGGTCAGCAGTGATGGTCTGACCAGGTGGAAGGAGCTCGTACTGCACCACTTGGCGACAAGTCCACCATAACCTTTCGTGGGTGCAGAGGTGTGAGGATCAGGGTTGCGTGACGACAACCAATGTCTAGTACGCTTGGGAGTGTTATAGACGACCCACTTTTCGTCATCAGTGAGCAAGTGATCAGATCTGGGTGTGTTCAGGTGCCGAGTGAACAAGGACAAACAGGCTGTCACTCGTTGTTCCTCGTTGACTGCCGACAATGTCTAGGGTACCGACTTGCTTAACCTGTATGACTTCCCTATCCCATGCAGTGCAGTCTGACTGTTTCAGCGGAAACATATAACCTTTCTGCAAGTTCATCACACGTTAGACCACTGTCCTTCTCGATGGTTGCTTTCAGGGCCTCGTCATCCAACACATGTGGTCATCGACTACGAGGTTCATAAGCAAGGCTCACATCTCCCGAACGGAATTTCTGGAACCAATGCCTGGCGGTGCGTTCGTTCACGGCATTCTCACCGCATGCCTGGAATATGCGGCGACTTGATGCTGCAGTTGACTTTCTCACTTTAAAGTCATACAACAAACACACGCGAACAAGCTGTTTCGATACCTCCATTTCTCTTTTACACTGGACGAGCTATGACTGCTGTGTGTGAACACCGTGCCTGTATTACTAAAGGTCGATAGCCAGACTAACTTCCAATTGCTTGGCAGGCACGTGCGTCATTTTGTTTCCTCTCTGTGAGCACATGATTAATGGGACGTCGAAAACGGCAAAATCTTTTTTGTTTACCTTGCAGTATACCTAATAATTGCAGTTTTCTAAGTAATATTATATGAGAGATTGTGTCAATAGCTTTACTAAGATCTAGAAGTAAGGCAGATGTCCTTTTTTACATACAAAATTAGGCCTATTAGAAAACTTTACTCACAACTTTCTCTACTGCATCCAATGTGCCAAGCCCCATTCTAAATCCGTATTGTGATTCATAAATTGTTATATTTATTCAAATAATTACAAAGTTGTAATTTTGTCACATGTTCATAAACCTTAGATATTATTGGTATCAAAGGGTACCAACCTGGGTATTCCCTTTCTTGTAAATGGAAACAATGATAATTTTTTAAGAATTCCCGGAAATTTGCCCTTACTAATTAAAATATTTATTAAATGACACAATGGAATATATGTCTATATTATATTTTAGAAAAATGAGGATAATCCAAATATGCACTCTGATCGACTACACTTCATGTGTTTAATAATTAGGACAATATTTACAGTGTCTTGGAAATGTTGTTGGGATTTAGTTACCTTAACGAACCCATCGGAGCATAACATTTCTGATTTAGGCCTATGAGCGTTTACAGGTGGCATGTGGAGAGACATATTGCTCATCATAGACGGTTTGACAAAGTGTCCATTCAATGTGTTGGGCAAAATTTCTATTTTTTTTTTTTCAAAATATTTCAGAGTTGCAGAATTCCTTTTTATTATTTGCCTAATCGCAGCATTTTTATTGTTGGAGTTCTTAATAATAACATTGATATCTTCAGATTTAGCTTTGTTAATTTCCAATTTATATTTTTTCTTTGTACTAATATTTTTATAAAGTTGAGGAGTTTCCCAATTGTAATTGAATATACCAGTTATATAAATTTGATTTTATCTTACCCAGATATGAATTATACCATGAATGTTGATCCTTTTTCCCATGTGAAGAATATGCAGGGTGATTTTTTTAAAGCTCATGAATTTCATTTGGTTCTAGAATTTGTAAATGAAGTCCGATTTTTATGCGGTTTGTGGAAAATGAACAAGGAAGGATGGGATATTTATGGGACTATATTTACGGGTTTAAATTCATCCCGGGTAATATCGCCCACGCCTCAACAAAAACAGCAAATATTCACCAGTGTACCTTACAATGGACATTTCCGTTTTCCCCGTCCTTATATATTTTACAATTTGTTTGTGTACATCAGATTAAATAATATATAATGTTTTTGAAATTTCAGCGCTACGGTTTTCCGTTACGTAGAAATATAGCATGAAATACTCAGAATTCAATCTCCTACGTCATACAACGAAAATCATCCTCTGATTGGGTTGACGTAATCAATCTGTATTATTTCCGTAGCTATATGCTTCTCCCTATGTTACGTTCCTTATTCAGAAGTTTGAAGACGAAAAAACAAAAACGAGACTGAACATTCACATTATCACTTAACGAAATAATTAATGTACAAATCTGCAGAACACACTTCAATAAGTTAAAACACCAAAACATGTTTTTAATAACAGAAATTGCTCGAAACAATGACAGGGGGAAGCATTTTCTTGCAGTGCTCTTCTTATCGCTGGTTTGTATCAATCCTGATGTCTTGGCAATTTGGCGCAATTGGTTGGCGCATGCAACTTTTAACTTTTTATGCTTTCACCCAAGGCTGTTCGAATCCTATCAAAGATCGTGTTTTATTTTACTTCATCGAACGCAAGAGTAACTTCAATGTAAATGTTTGAATTTACGTTTTTGTTTCTAACATGCTTTTATTATTTTTTAAAATGACATATTAAAAGTATTCAATATATTCACGGGCTACAAGTAGTATGATAAATTGTTAACAGATGGCAGTACCTAACGAGCACTATTAATTCATGTGCTTTTAAGTTCTTCAAAAACGCTTCAGTAGCATTCATTAAAAAGTATACAATTGTCGAATGTAAAAACCCACATTTTTTTTACAGAAAAAATAGGTAATTCTTTTTAAGTACAAGAGTTCTAAAGAGCATTATTAGAAGCTATCTTATGATTTAATAATGAAAAAAGAGCTGCTATAAATTAGTGTTGAAGCTACCAAAATATATCAATATCTTAAAGAAGTATTAAAAGTAAAAATCAATTTTAAATGAATAAAACGAACTAAATGACGTGTTAAGGCATACAGAAACGCTATTCACCACTTACACTATTTGTTCCGATCCATTTTTGCTATCTCTTGTTAACAATAATAACTAATCAAATACCATCTGTATGTTAATGACAAGCAGTCGGCAGACTGATTACGTCATAACATGGCGGCGCCCGATTAAGCGCAAGGCTGAGACTGTTTTGAAGCAAGTCTTCATTACTCTTGATAAATGCATCACAGAAAGAGAAGAAAATGTTTTCCGTAGTCTACTTTAACAGAAGAATTTTTTATTACAATAAAAAAATTCAACCGGAAATGTCCATTGGAATGAGGTTTCGGATTTGTTTGAAGCGGAATTGCAGAATGGAAATGCATTCTTTGTGTTACCACTCATAAACATAAAATTTATGGCACAAAGAAGACATAACATCTTAACTTTAGAGAAGATGCTGAAAATGTCCGCCTCTTTAATGTAGACAAAGTCGAACACGCCGTTCCATGTTAAGGGCTCTCAGACGTAACGTTTCTTCGCTAATGTTCGCAATTTCAGTGGTAATGTTCTGCTTCAACATTTCAAGGGAAGTAGGGTGGTTTTTGTACACACGTCTTTTTAGTAAACCCCACAAAAAGAAGTCAGTTGTAGTCAAGTCCGGGGACCTCGGAGGCCACAATTCCTTTGAAATTACTCTATTCTCAAAGAAACTTTCAATCAAGGCCATACTGTCATGTGATGTGTGGCATGTTGTACCATCCTCTTAATAATAACCCTGTGCGAGTTCAATGTCGTCCAACCTTTTAACAAATTCCATGAAACTTGCCCTTTACCGCTCTATGTTCATTGTTTCATTGAAGAATGGCCCCACTGTGCGTGATGCTGAGACAGCGCACCATACCCCAACTTCGCGTGAGTGTAACGGAGTTTCATTATCTGCTGCCCATAATCGTGTATTCTGAGAATTAATGTACTCACAAAGAAGAAACCAAGCTTCATCAGTAAACCACGTTATTTTCAGAACATCAGGATTACGCATAATGAACATTGAAAACCAATTACAGTAAGCAACACGTTTATCTTTATCTGGATCCTTCAGTTCTTGAACAGTTGTAATTTTGTACGGTCTTAGTTGTGCAGTTTCCGCTGCCTTTTGACATCTTGAATAGCTATAGCCGGTTTCTTGTGACACACAACGGAGAGGTTTCGTGGGCGACCTCAGGAGTCGAGCACGGACATCTTCCACAACACCCGCCCGCGGGGTCCGATGCTTCCCTGTCTCACTCAGAAGCGATATTGTTTCGTCCGATTTCTTCACTAGGGACAATATTGTGTTTCCGTCTGGAGCAGAGCGTGAGGCAAATTTGTTTCTAAATGCCCTTTACGTTGCAACAACAGAATCCGATTTCCATAAACTTTTAACGATAAACACACGTTCCTGCAAGGAGTACACCATAATCACTGTGTCCTAATCACAATAACGCTATAGCACAGAACTGTACTCACAACTTTACAGCACAACAATTAACAATACAATACAACGGTCGAATTTCCTGATTCTTGTTGACCTTGACGAGGTTGCCATCTACAGGGGGAAACTCAAACGTCCGCAACGCATCAACGCGTAAGGTACACTGGTGACACTGGTGAATATTTGCTGTTTTTGTTGAGGCGTGGGCGATATTACCCGGGATGAATTTAAATCAGTAAACATAGTCCCATAAATTTCCCATCCTTCCTTGTTCATTTGCCACAAACCGCATAAAAATCGGACTTCATTTACAAATTCTAGAACCAAATTAAATCCATGAGCTTTAAAAAAATCACCATGTACTTTCCTTGTCATTGGGCAAAAATTTTGTATTCCCATTTGTATTTTTGCAATGAAATTCTCCCAAATCCTATCTATATTTTGTTTTGAAATTACTATCTTATGAAAATCAATACTCATTAGATAATTTCTAATTTTCATAATGTTTTGTATGCTAAATGAGCAATATTGGGGAGTATCAGTATCTTTTTTGGTACTCAACATATTTATGTTTGAGGGAATACAAACCACCCATTGCCATAATGATCTGAAGTACTTGGTGCAAAAGTGCCACAGGATAAATCTATATAGTTCTTATCTATGAGTATGTTATCTAAACATGCCATATTTCTTGTGGGTAGTGTATTTTTAAACGTCCAGTTTAAAGAAGTAAGAACGTTATTAAAATGTTTGAAATTTGATGAGTTTTCCTTTAACACATCTACATTCAAATCACCCACAATTATGAGTCTATAGTTTAAAAACAATTTTAAGATATTCTGACACTGTTCTAATTTATCTAAAAAAAACTTTGGTGTTTGAACTAGGAGTCCGATAAAGAGATATAATTATTAACTTAAAATTAATTCTTATACCAGATATTTCAAATACTTCTGGCTCGTATATATTTGAGGAATCGACTGTCTAATAATTGAAATGATTGTCCGTATCAAGAAAACTAGATACTCAACAATGAGAATTGTCTTCTCTGCAATAATATATGCACCAGTCTATAATTAGATGGGATATATATATTAACGTCTGCAATATTTAACATGTTCATTCATCAGCAAAATTTGAACAGGAAATTCTTGCAAAATTAATTCAATTTCACCTAATTTGTTTCTCAACGATTGTGCATTTAGATGTAACATTGTAACAATTTAACCATTTTTTACAACAGCCATATAATATACATTCCTTATTATTGAAATGCAAGATGCAGTGATTCAACGACAATAAAGGATTCACATTCATATCTGATCCAAGAATCTTAAGTGGGGGCTGAAGGGGAGTCTCCAGAAACACCTCTCAAAATTATCTACACATTTCCCTGCATTCTCCATCCTAAAGGAATTTTATTCATTTTTTTATCTACTTGATCTATCGAAGTATCTTTTAAAACTTCCAATACTCTATCGCTAAGGTATTTCTTCCCTATTGAGTTCATGTGCAAACCATGACTAGTATGTAAACGTTTACCAAGGTTACTTCTATCTATTATTTGTAATCTTTTAAAATACTCTTTTTAACATCAATATCTTTCTATTTACCATTCTTATTTACTTATTAACTATAGACCATGAAGGTAAATCATATCGTGTAGGAATCATACAGATAATTACATTCATACTCAAATTTGCAATTAAAAATTGTATAGTAGCGCGTCTGACTACGAATGGGCGGCCCGGGTTCAAATCCCGGTCAGGACACTGGAGACTTTTCTCACAGTGTTCCCATGCCTGGCGCTCTGAGGTCCACTCAGCCTTCTGTCAAATTGAGTACCAGAGTGTCCTTGGTACTCCTGGGCACCTTGAGAAGGTAAAGGCGGTCGAGCGTGAGACTGACCACCCCACCTCACTTCGTACCTTAGGTCAAGAAAATGTGGAGCGCTACCTCCACATCCCCTATGCGCCGTTCACGGCGCGTGTGTATTGCACAGGGGATACCTTTATAGTGCTCTCAAAAAAATTTGAGATTCATTGCAATAAATGTCATTTGCTCCCAACATCAAGAGTATCATATTATTATGTATATCTTCGTCATTTATATGTATTTCGTCTAAAATACTTAGAGCCTTAGTAGCCATCGATTTTTTACAGCAAAAGTTTTAAACTTTTCAGGACCTTGTCGAGAATTTTGGGGGTGATACCCTCGGAGGAGGGGTCTGGCGGAATCACTGGTGACTTACTATCTGGGGCGTTCCTGGAAAGGGCAGACTAGTTTATTTTTTCTGTTTCTGTAACCACACACATAAAATAAGCGCAGAGGTTATGGTATGGTCCTTTAAAGGTTGATAATTACAAACCAATCGACACGCTCGGTAAGCCATTAGCCAAGAATGTTTTATTGAGTCCATTCACCGTGAAAGCATTAACCAGCAAATAATATATTTTTCTTAGTTCTTTGTAGTTAATAGAACATTAGTTCTGTCTAGTTAATTTATTATAGGTGTAATGTTTTTAAAGGCAATTAACTTATTAACTGTTTCAGAGAGTGCGCTCAAGTTTTCCTTTGATGTGAAGACAACTCTGAATATCAGTGATATCACATTTTATCCTTCACAAACGACTCATGGATATGATTTGTATGCGAGTGCCACGGATAAGGAAGATATTCTTTTTCTAAATCTAGTCACAGGTAAGAAATATAGTGGTGTATATATCACACATATTTGTCTAATTAATAGTATATGCAAACTAGGATTTCTAGAAGAAATAGTTCATAAAATTTTTATATTTAGCATGTAGACTCTCCACAAGATACCGAATCAAAATTCGAAGAGTTCCCGCGGGTCCAATCTGCCTTTTCTACCCCATTTTTAGGCAAAAACTCTTCCAGAGGGCATATTAGTTTTTGGTAGTTTTAGGGCATACTACTGCTAGTTTTTGGTAATTTTCTTTCGAACTGTTGCTCGAATGAAAATCATGAAAAGGACTAATAATATTCATCAGACAATCCTGCGTAAAACATGTCCTATTTACCCAACTCTCACAAATGATGTTTGAGATTTGAACGTCAGTGTAGCTTGGGGCGTGCAATCAAGATTAGAGCTCCCGTGGCTTTTCACGGTAAATCGGAGTCAGATAATTTTGTGACTGTAAGATAGACGAATCTCGTGAAACTTGTAAAGCAGAATATCTACTATAAGAGACTATTTTCCTTGATATTTTGTCTGTTTTTTCTTCAAACGTAAGTTGTAATTTGAGCTAAACGATTCAAATTACTTCGTGTCAATCTGAATGACTTCATCGTCTCTAATTTTGACGGAATAATTCAATTCAAAATTCAACTTCAAAATTCCAAATATGCTACAATATCATATCAATCCTTTCAAAGGCTTTTAGCCAACTTCCTTTGCTATAAATTGTAGCAATCAATGTTGTGAGCAGCGACAAGGCCACGTGACAACGAAAAAATCAATCTTTCTGTTGTTATGAAAGGAGATTACTGTTTTAACAAGATAATGAATTTTCATAGTTTGACATGTAAATTGCTGCATTTTGTTTTAATCTGACATGATTTCTCGATGTCTATGCATGCATGATAGATTACTGATGATCCAAAAATTCATTTGTTTTACTTTTGAACTCACTTTGATTCCTCTTTCCTTGTTCGGTGTGGAAAATGAAGATATCTTCCTTGTACGAAAGTTTCAATTCAGTTGCAGAATCATCTATGATTTTTGGACATTATAGAGATACCTTGTTGGAGGAGATAGCTTGATTCACTCTGTGTGACATAGTCAAACAGGGAACATTTGAAGACATTTGTAATGCTTACTTTAGTTTTATAGGTAAATGTTATGGCCAAATAGTGACTGCTGTGTCTGATGGTTACACTGAAAGGTCAACAGTGGAAAACTCATCGAACGAGAGCATGGAATTTTAAAACGAACCCCTTCTCAAATTATTTTCAATGAAAAGACACCTGTGAACGATCGAGAAAAATGTCTTACCAATAAGGATCGTTTTGTTTTACAAGTGGAAAATAAGTTTTAGTACGAGGGCATTAAAATTATTACTGCTGCAGATTATGCTGATACAATGTGCTGATTGCTCAATCATTAACAAATAAATTAATCGAAATAAAACAGGATGGTTATCGTTAGGCAGGACGTTGATATTCTTAAGTTCATTTTTGCTCTTGTTCCTAAAGACAAACATATTAGATTTTTGAAAGGCGCTGATAGAAATATGAAGGATACAATATGAAGGTCATGCGATTTACAGTGTTCCAAAGTTATTAAAAACTTAAGAGTCAGTGCTACTTGATCATGCGTTCAAAGGTTGTGATACCACTTCCGCTTTTTCGGTAAAGATAAAATACAAACGGTCAGCATACTAAATAATCAGAGAACCTTTGGAATATAACATTTCTACCGGATTATCCCATAAATAATGTCGTATGTGCGATGTCCGCTCCAATGACGAAATCTGATGAGCGGATAGTGAAGTAGATGGCACATGCTATAGCTGAGTCATATAGGGCATTTGATTGTGCAGCATTGTGTAGAAAGGGAACGGTCCACTCCACGTTTTGGAAGTATGGCTTGTGTTTGATCATGGCAGTGTTGGTGGACCACATATGGCATGTCATGCTATATGAATTTCACCAGGGACATCCAGCCAGTGCAGCAGCACGAAACATCAATGCCGTATGTGGTCAGGTTGCTGTGGATGTGCGAAAGTATCACATTTAATTACAGAGGTTTCGATCTGTGGACACAAGTCTGTCAGACTCGAGTCGAGTCGAGTCGCTGCTCAGTACCTACTCGAGTCGAGTCCAGTCAGTGTTCACAACTGCCCGAGTCGAGTCGAGTCGGCCCCCACTATGTGCTGAGTCGGCGCTTAGTAGCTGCTCGAGTCGAGACAACGCTCACTTTGTGCTCGAGTCGAGTCGGTCACTATGTGCTCGAGTCGAGTCGAGTCGGCGCTCACTATGTGCTCGAGTCTACCCGAGTCGCTGCTCAGAGAGACTCACACTGCAACTCGGTTACAGTGAGTCGAGCTCGAGCGACGACTGACTCGACTCGAGCGTTAGACTCGCCGTTCGAGCCGAGCGGATTGACTAAGATCGAGGAATGTGGCTATGAGAAATCTGCCGATTCTGTAATTTGTAATTGTAAAATGGGACACAGAAAACGAAACGGTTATGTCCAAGTTGGATTACGTTGCTCAACAAATTGTTTAATTTTTATAGATAAGGATGCTTAAATTTAGCTCTCAAAGAAGAAATGAATGAAGTTGGTTTTTTCAATGAGTAAAATGTAAAGAGAGTTTTGTGGAGTAGGCCTAGGAGAAGCTACACTTAATTAGAAACGAACCAAGAGCTACTTTCTGGGTGGTTTTCAAATTAATTCAAATTACAAGACTAACTTGTAGTTTATATAAATATATTCCGCTTGTATAATATATTCCGCTTTAAAGTTTCATGAGATCAATTTATTTCACAATCACAGATCCAAACGATTCCGAGAAGTTCATCGTGAAAAACAGCGAGAGCTTTCTTTTTGGTTGAACTCTCCAAGCTACATTTTCGTTCAAATTTCAAACGTCATTTGTGAGAGTTGGGTGGAGATTAACCAAATTGTTAGTAGGACATGTTTCGGACAGAATTTTCTGATGAAAGTGATTGGTCCACTTCATTTGTTCGTTCGAGCAACAATTCAAAAGAAAAATACAAAAACTGGTGTAGATTGCCCTCGGGAAGTTTCTCTCTCTCTCTCTCTCTCTTTTTTTTTGCGAAAAAAGGGGAACTATATGCCTGAACTACATCACATGGAAGAACTATATACCTGATACCCACTATGATACCTGATACCCCTGATGATTACCCACTATTTTTCTCTAATTTTGGTGTACTATAAGTATAAATAGCGTCAGAGCAGGATAGTCCCTAATCATCCTTGTGCCAGACCTGTTGTTGGTATAAAATGGGGGGACCAGATTAAACTTTAAGCACTTGTACACTGGCATGTATAGAGTACGAAAATACGTGATGGACATTCCAAAATGTAGCTATCTAAGATGGCGGACATTCGAAATGGCGACCGACGCTATTTATTAAAATCAACATATCTCGGCTCTGAGTTATCCGATTTCGATCTTTCTTTTTTAAAATCGATCAGAAAATCGGAAGTTTCCTCCATTCCAACTTTGAAAGATAATTTCTTTGGCTACAATTTTATTTATGAGTAATACAGTAGAACCTCTGTTATCCGAAATAAAGGGGTCGGAGGTCATTTCGGATAAACAAAATTTCTGTTAAAAAAATGTGTGTTTTTTCAAAGTTTAAAGTGAAAAAATTGAAGGCAATGATAAAAAATACACTTTTAGGTTACGAATATAACATACTTTTAATAAAGCTTTAAATGTTTCTACAGTTGGACAACTTCTTATATAACTAACTTTACTGTTTTTTGAGAAAATATATCTTTTCTATCTTTTTCTGTTAGCATTTCAAATTTTATCTTTTTCGATTTTTTTGCCGTTTCGGTTAACAGAGGTGTTACTGTATTTTCATAAATCTAATAGTTTTTCAGTTAAATGTAAATAAATGTTTAATTTTAGCCTAAAATATTTTCCTATTCAATATTTTACTTTGAAGCGACTGGTTTTAAAGAAACCTATGTCCTTACATAAAATATAACTTGTAACTCAGGCTTTATTTAAATAAAAAAAAGAAAAAAAAAATAAGTTAAATCCGACAAGTATAAGCCGAGATATGGACAATTATTTGAAAATTTCTGCAATACGAGGTAACATTATGGAGGAACTAATGCGCGTAGAAGCTACATGATGTTTTGGTATAAAATGGGATAACAAATGAAACTTTTGAGAATTTACACACTGGCATGTATGGCGCACGAAAATACGTGATAGACCTTCCAAAAATATCTATCCAAGATGGCGGCCATTCAAAATGGCGTCCGACACTATTTATTAAAATCAACATATCTCGACTATGAGTTACCCGATTTCGATCATTCTTCTTTTAAATGAAAGATTGGCTACAATTTTTTTCTACAATTGTATTTATGAGCAATAATTTTATAAATCTAATAGTTTTCAGTTAATTAAATTTATAAATTTTCACTTTAGCCTAAAATATTTTCTAATTTAATATTTTACTTTGAAACGACTAGTTTTAGAGAAACCTACCTGTATGTCCTTACATAAAAATAGCTTGTAACTCAGGTTTTAATTAAAAAAATATCAATTAAATCCCACAAATATAAGCCGAGATATGGGCAATTTGAAAATTTCTGTAATACGAGGTAACATTGCTGAGACAGTAATGCGTGTAGGAGCTACATGATGTTTTGGTGTAAAATTGGAAGAACAAATGAGACTTTCAGCTCTTGAACACTTATCTATGAAGAGCACGAATATGGGTGATATACATAACAAAACGGCAGTTATTCAAAATGGGGGCCATTCAGAATGGTGGTTAGCTCCAATCTTTCAGTGTTACATATATCGGCATCGTATTACGAGATTTCGATGGTTTCTTTTTTAAAATGAAATATCATTCCTTTGACTTCAATTTTAATTAAGAGCAATATTTTCATAAGTCTAATAGATTTCCATGTTAAATTGTAAAATGTGCATTTTAACCTAAATTATTTTATTTAATATTTACTTGAAATTAAAAAAATAACAAAAATGTTAATTCATAATTATTTTCTTATATAAGGTCTTATTAGGAAACGATATTTTTTAGATAAATATATGCTTTAAAATGCTGCTGGGTTGTGGTGGGTCGTTGTTTAGCGCTCATCTCTGATGCTAGGGGTGATCGGTTTGTGTCCTGCTCATGCTATTTAGACTTTGTGGTAGACGAAGACCGTGTGGGTGGCTTTTCTCGGGATACTCCCGTTTCTTCTCAGTTTCTTTATTCCACCAACTCATCTCATCATCGATCCCGCCTGAGCCAAAGTTACCTAAAGGCCTTAAAATTAAATTCAAAGGTGCTGCTTCTAATATACAGGGTGGACAAAAATTCATTGTCAAAACTCTAGGAATGGAAAGTTCTTATCAAAATAACGAAAAATATACCTTTGTAACTTGTCGAATTCCGCTTAGTTTCGGAGCTACAGGCTGCCGAAAGCGCGGAAAAATGAAATGTAGAGCTTTATATTTCCAATACCATTAACAGTAGAACTGTGGCGACAAGGTACCCCCAAAGACTTCAAACCTACTCTATTCAAAAATGCATATTTCAAAATTGTGCGATGGCTGCGCAAGGGATTCTCCAAAGGAACTAGGAGATTCCTAGAAATTCTCTGAAGTAAGGGTAGGCCGAAATGTGCATGAATTTGTCGACTTGCCAGCAGGTAACAATAATTAGTTTGCGCCAAGTCGATATCTCAAATAGATTCCAGTTCCCAAGCAATAAAATGCGTTGTTGCATAACCAACAGGGGTCAGAGCTATTCTCCTCCTGCAATACATTCAACGAACTATTGATTTATTTGTTATCAATGAGAGAGAATGTCATTGTAAACCTGGATGGCGATGATTAATCATGTAAACAGTGCAGTATAGAGCAATAAACGACCATAGTGCTCTCGTATGTTATTTGTCTTCCCGTTTTCCTCTATCTCCTGAATCTTCTGCGTCAGATATTCTCGCTTTTTGTTTCTGAACCCGAGTGTGGTGTTTCGTTTCGCGTTACTGTAGTGTTTGATATTTGCTTTGATTATTTAGCCATCGTTGCCTTGCTTGTTTTCGTTCCTCATGAAGCTTAAGGCATTCTTCATCAAACCAAGGCATATTTTTCAGTTGTTTCCTCACATGCACGTTCCTTCGCTGCGCTCTTAATTGTTTCACGATTAGCCTCCTTTCACGAATCACCTTCTTAATTGTTTCACGAATAGCCACATCTTTCTTACATCAATTTCATTATAATATTATCATTAATATTACTCGAGTCGGCTAAGATTTCGAACCTATTTGAGAGTTCGAGTTGGTAGTCTACTTTTATCCTCAGATTATTTAATCGTTTAACTTGGAATTTCATTTATTTTGACCCCTTGCTTTCTCTGTTCACGATGCATAACTTTTCGCTTACTTTTGTGATCACTAATTGATAGTCTGTGTCACCTTCCGCTCCTCTGTACGACCTAACGTCCATTATGTTGGTGTGACTTCGTCTATCTACTAATACGTGATCGATCTGGTTAAGAGTTTTGCCGTCCGGAGATACCCATGTGTATGTCTTTGTGTTCAAAGTACATGCTCTTTACCAGTAGGCTTTTCGAAATCGCGAAAGTTATTAGTCTTTCTCCATTGTTGTTGGTCTTTTCGTGAAGGCTGTATTTGCCTATAGTAGGTATATATTTTTCTTCCCTCCCTACGTTTGCGTTGAAATCACCCAACACAAATTTTCAATTATACTTCGGAAGTCGGTCAAACAGCCTTACTAGTTCATCGTAGAATGTATCTTTGTCGTTATCATTAGCCACCTCGGTTGGAGCATAGACATTTATTAAAAGATACTGGTTTACTGGAAGGGCTAATATATTTATATATATTTACATTTCGAGTATATTTTGCGATGTAAATTAAAATGACAGTGTATTTGATTTTACTGTGTTTTACAGTACATGTTTTATACAAACGTAAGTACAGTAGCTGCTCATGACTCTTTCAAACAATACTTGAAATACAATAATTGAACTTTAGAAATATAAACAGAAATAAGCTGTCTCTGTTACCAGGAATTCATAGCACATAGCATTCTGTTTACACTTGAAAGTCCTTGCAGAGCGGTTCGCTGATACAGTGTTCTGTACATACAAACCTATGGCAACTTGCACACTTTTGAGAATACTTATTGTCATTGCCTACACAATGCGCACATCTGCCACGCTTCTTCGCTTGCTGTTGCTGGTCTGCTGTGGATGGTTTCTTCACGTTCAGTTTCCAACCAGAGAGTTCAACTGCTTTCATTATTAGCTCGGATTTCTAACTGTTGCGACACCAATGATCTTCCAAGGGTTTCAAGAAATGTTTTGCGATTAGTCTTGATTGTATGTGCATCCACTATGATTTTCTTGTTCATGTTCCATATTACAAACGCATTATATGCTGCAATGTTCACATAATTCATGAAGAGAGAGAATGACCATCGCCTTATACCTCTTCTGCAACTATACTCTCGAACAAGTTTATCCAAGATATCAACACTTTTTGTAGCATTATACGTCACTATAATTTCTGGCTTAAAATCATTATTTGCATCACAAATACTATGCGCATGGTGCATACTTTACAGTAAACTACACATTTTCCCTTTCGTGGTATATACGCCACCAATGTGAGATAATCCGTCAATAGAAATTCACTGGAATACACTGCTCTGTTTTTGTTGCAAAGCAGTGCTTTTGGTAGATCTTTCCTAGACTGTCGCATTGTCCCAACGATAGTCAAATTGTCTGCAAGCAAGTTCTCTGCCAGAGTGATGTCTGTGAAAAAAATGTCGGTGGTTATGTTGCGCCCGGAATCATTCCAGAAATGTGTAAGGTCTCTCTTAACGCGTGCTCCCTGGTTGACTTCGAAAGTATTGCCAACTCGCCCCAGATAGACGTGGAAATTGCAACAGTAAAAATGTTGTGCATCACAAAGCACCCACAATTTGATGCCGTATTTGACCGGTTTGTTGGGCATATAAACCTTGAATGAACATCATCCCCTAAATTTCACTAATTGCTCGTCAGTTGTACCGAAAGCTGATGCATTGTACATCTTCCTACAATTATTTGCAAACATATCGGTCACTTGCCATAGTGGAGCTAACTTGTTCTTTTTCCTCTCTTCCCTGGTACTTATGCTGTCAAAACGAACTGTGGCTAAGAGGGTCTGGAATCGAGTACTTAAATACAAGGGGCGCAAACATCCGTCATTTTCTTTCCACAAGTCTTTCACAGCCTCACGTGACTCACGGAAACGACCTATCAGAATCAACAACCCCAGCAAAGTTTTCATCTCAACCACACTAGTATTGATACAGATACGCTGAGTTTCATTTTGATTTTTTGTTATTCCAGGTTTCAGTAGCACTTTTCCCTTTTTCGTTTGTATATTTCACCATTATACTTATATCTTCGGAAATAAACAAAGAAAATGCTTCCTCTTCTCTGCCAACATTTTTGCTTAGATATGTTGGACCACATGGTTGCTTCATAATATTATGTGATGGAACTTTCGAAAAATGATGTTCATACCTCCACTTGCGTCCAACAATCTCCTGATTTCTGCTGTCTGTTTCTTCATTTTCACTGACTTCCGAAGATTCAACAGTCTCATGCAAACATTCAGGTTCGCTGTCGCTGTACAACACTTCACTTCCTGTAGCACTGTCTAAACTCAGGTCATCGCTAAACAGTAAGTCCAATACATCTTCTCCCGATAGCAGTTCTCTGTGACGCTTCATGTTACAGAGCTGACCTGACTTACAACCGAACTAAACTACAATGACGAAATTTAGAAATAAACGAGCAGCAGTATGTGGGGAGAGGGGAAGGGGTGAGTAATCACGTGGGTAAGTGGGGGAGGAGAAAAGGGGCGGAGTGAATAAGGGTTTGCAACAAGAAAACTCACTATTGTAAGCAACGGTGGGTAAAACGGGGAAGTGAGTGTTTCAGGTAAACAAAATTGTACAGTTTTAGTAAGCGAAAAGATAAAACTTATTTTTCTGTGCCGCGTCGCGGAGTACCAAGACTGTGACAAATTTACCCAGCAACACTTTCTACCAGACTTTAGCTATATTTATGGGTATTTTATGTATCAATTTTACTGAAATGATTGGTAATAGTAAAAACGGATGTTGTTGGAGGAATACCTAAAATATTATGCCACTACGGATCTTTGAAATAATAACATTCCCTTATCAAACGTCATCTAGGTCAAATTGACCCAGTCTTAGTACTGGAAGGGCTAATATATTTACATGTACTTGAAGAAGTAACGTTGGGTCAGTAACCGTACTTTCCCATTTACTAGTAATGTATAGTTTACTCTATCCGTTTAGTACTCATATCTGTTTTATATTGACTTTCATTATTTTGGAGATTGTTTTCACTCTCCTTACTTTGGATAAGTATTTCTAGGACTTTCAAACTTCTCGTTATTTGGTCAATTTGATTTTGAATTTTTTCAATTACATTATTGTTTAATACGTCATTTTTTTATAATTATTTTTAGCATTTTGTACTTTTTCAGTTTGAGCCATTTCACTAGTTTGATCCATTTTATCGTCATCGATATGGATACCCACTAGGGTGGGTCGAATTTTTTATTCTCAACTCCAAAAACACCTGGGGTGGCAAAAGTTGCCTAATAAGCTCTGTAACTAGCATGCAAAATCTGGACAAAATCGGACTTCTGCCCCCACCAACGCCATCTTTGTTTTTCTGTGGTATAAAATAGGTCTCTTGATACTTTTCCGGATATATTTGCGTTTCTTGTAACGCTACTGTTGGAATTTCTTAAATCCAGAAAGGGCTGAGGTGGGAAACGTTGCTTACTAGACCCTGTAACTACCATGCAAAATTTTGACAAAAATTAGTCAATATCTTTTGCCCACGCCAACGCCATCTTTGTCCAACTATCGTATATTTTCTTGTTTGTAAAGCTACAGTTATCGTTGATAGATCAATTGTATTAAAAGCTATATAAAAAGTGTTGCAAGAAAGGAAGAAGGAATTCATCCGTTTTGTAAATATTCCCTTTTATTTCTTTATGTCTTTTTTTTTTCAAAAATAAATGTAATACGTTAAGAAACAGATTCGGACTGCAATATAGCGTTTTTAACATAATGACATACTTTTTTTTACAAATTTAATTTTTATGAAACTAAAAGCAACGTAGGAATTACTTGACGGCCTTATAAGAGACCTTTGTTTTGAAAGCCGGCATGACACTTCGTGAATGAAGTTTATTCCGAATAAATCCTTCTTTTGCTTCAGTTCCGCAAACACAATCGGAAGCTTCGGTCATCAATTTCACGTTCCTTTCCACGGTTTGAGTATGGCAAGAAAATCTTGAAACTTCCCGCCTTACCCCAATTGCCATAATTCCGCTTCTGGTAGATCAGCAGTGACAGGAGTCCCTGTGACATCGCAGTCTTGCCACCAAATAAGGTCCACGTAATCCTCAGAATCGAAGTTCAGACTTGGAATTTTCAATTCCCTGGTTTTATGTTGGGCAGTCGCAGCGGCATGTATGATTCGCCGAACGGCAAGTTCTCGAATGTGTTGTCTATCGTCGTGGGTCGTTGCCAGTGGCATGTTCTGCGGACTGGCGATTTCTCTGGATAGTATGGAAAACAACAACTTTGAGATCTGGTGGGAGATATCGAGCAAAAACAATAGATTGCCAAAGATGTTTTGTCTCATCTTTGCGGGAAAGGTTGCACTTTATCAGAAACCACACGGGTGCATACATGCGTAAGACATACTCAACAAATGACGTAGGGGATTGGCTACCTCATCGCAGGTGTACGGACCGTAACGTGATGCAAGTACATCACATAGCCCAAGTGGCAGACCATCACTGCTCGTATACGGCGTAGGGAATTGGTGGCCTTATCGTCCAGCCGGCTTATGCTGGTTGCAATCAGCCCTAGCAGCTAAACATCTACGCTACTTGAAAGGATTTCATTTACTTTCACCTCATCTCTCATCCACAGATGATTCATTATTTCATCTCCTCTTCTGCTGCAACTTGCGCCTCTACGCAATTGAATAGCGCCTAGCTCTTAACGACAGATTTGAATGATCTAGCTCGTTGAGGCTGAGAAGTGCGCCATTGGGGAGCTCTTCCGACCTTTGGTCTCTCTAACACTTTCGGGGAGTGGGTGTCTCAAGTATCCATCAGTCGGGAGTGCAAGTGATTTCGACGCCAAGCCACTTGACTTCGCCTCAATTTCCAGCTTGCCTCCTCAGGATTTTGTCAGGAGTGGATTAAACTCACCTTACATTTAAACATGGTTATTTAACCTAAACGCGCACGCAAGCATGGTCCGAATTTTCCTTTAAACTAGATTCAGAATGGTAGAATGTTTAACTCCAGGAAGCACATCCTATTCTCGTATTTGAACAAATTATTTAACGCAAAATTTACTCAAGTTTACGTCCGTTTCAACCAATCAGCATGCGAATTAAAAACCACAAATATTCGTAAATATTCTACTAGTCAGATTTCTATTATTTAAAAATCTAACAAAGTTGATTTATAATCTCACTATTCCTCACGTTCCCAACAAACTGGACGTTAGAACACAACATTTCTTTCCAAATCAAGTACATTTATTTAAATTATCATTTCAGAAGCTTAATAGATTATTTAATTTACGACTGCCTAACAGATAATTATTTAAAGCTAATTAAAGCACAGGTTTACTGTTAAATCCGCCTACATTTATTGCCCTATTGAAACCACTTCAAAACCGTTTCAAATTAGGCAAGCAATTGAAATGCCAAAACTTTCCACAGAAACAGTAGTTTTAATTTCTCACTTACACAATAGCGAATTATTTTACTTTCAACTAGAGCACTCCACTTCTTACCTGATCTATGGATTTACTTTATTTAAACTGTTGATCACACACACACGTGCAAAATCAAAACGAACTTCAATGGAAAAATACACGCGTCACCTCTTTTAAAATTATGTGCTCCTCGTCCAATATTTTACTTTTCACAATTAAATTTAAATTAAACTGTGGATTTTAAAACCCTCCTTTTAAAATCAATGACATTAAGTTAGAAAGAAAACTATCAAACAGACCACGCACTCCGTTATAGCTAACGTGATTACGTCACAATATCGAAGTCTTCTTTCTCCTCTTCAGCACACACTAGCAGGCAGGAGCAAATTTTCCTTCGATGGTATATTTGAAAACAGCCACAGAACGGTGGCAGCGGCAAAAAAACCCGCACAGCACGATTTCTATCAGCGCCATCAAAGCAAGAACGGAATTTCTCCGAACTATTACAATAGCTTAGAAAGTAGCGAGATTAAAGGTGACCTCTGGTAGCGGTTGCTCCATACTCGGAAATCTGACAGATCGTTACTTTCTGTCTCATTCAAACTAAAGAAGATTTTAAAATGTAGAGCATATCACAATGCCAATCTCTACAGTATAGAAATCCTCTATTTAATGTACAGTTCTGATAGTTAAGACAACATTTTGCTTGTATTGGTTCTGGCTCCACGTTCGTATAAAATTTTACTTGTGTTAGCTCTTGCCAGTGGAACCCTAAACCAGTTACGGACCATGACAGTAGTCATGATAAGAGGACCCCAGAATGAGCCTAACAGTTGATAAAAATTAAGTAAATAGTTACAAATGTCTTAAAAATCAAAATACATGAAACAGTTTATGCAGCAATCAGTTTAAGTTTTTCACGTAACCACCATCTATATGTGATACTTATCCCAGTTATGTACCTCGTGCGCAAAAGTTTGGGTTCCTGCCGAAGCCACATACGAAACTCATTCAACATCTGTATCAGCTTCTAAACATTTACCGCCAAGTTGAGGAGACCAAACAATTTAAAACCATTTCCCTCACACAGGACGCATTTCTTTATGAATATCCTTGTCAGAAAGATCTTTTGCTCACAAAAAACGTACCACTGCTCGTTGCTCTTTTAACGTACATTCCTCCAACAGGCTAGCCATTTTCACACTGCACTGAAACGCTCTCAATGATCGGTGGTGTTGGTCATTCACTAAGCACGAAGTGTTAGTGTGCTGCTACGTGAGGACACCGTTCGAAAATTCTCACGGCTATTTCTTCACCAGTTTCAATTCTATTTACTGACTTTTCCACGTAATATCACTGGCAACATTACCTATTTATGATAATATTGCCCATGATTTCTTCTTTATCTTCAATCCACTAGCCGTCGAAACACCAATTTCTTTGAGTTTGAAGCATATGGTAGCTGTGGCCACTTCTTGTAAGGGACTCCCTCTTATCAGTGTCTACTTCCAGTTGTAGAGGATCTGGTCAAGTGAAATGTAAGACACGAAAGTTTATTCGGTCAGAAAATTAGTCAGCACTTGAAATTACTTCAATGCTTGGTTAGCCCCAGTTTTTCCACATGTCCTTAGTCTTCCTTTCATGTAATACTTTCTCAAGCCTCGATCTTGTTCTATTAATTTTATCGGAGCGAGGCGAGGGGCAATTTCCGAACAGTCGTGACATTGGCTAGTTGACATTGGAGAGATCATGACGTTAACCGCTCGAGACACTAAACACCGAATTCCTTAAATCTCACTCTCATAACGCTAGAGCTTCACTCGCTCCTTCCTACTCGTCTGCCAGGTAACTAACTGCCTAGATGGTCGTTTCGCTATCGTCAAGAACGAATGCAGTAATTATTCATTTCCTTTCTACTCTAATATACCAAAGAAGATGCATGCACGTTCCTACCTGATGTACGAGTTACTGTATACGTTTGGATAATCTTTTGAGACTCAAAACAAAGCTTTTATCAAATAAAGATTCTCAAATACGGTGTATAAAATGTGCAATGTTACTGTAGTCTGTACTTTAATATGAAAAATGCGTTGCGCGGTCGGTAGCTTGTCAGATTTTGTTTTCAGCAGCACTTCGAATCCGGGTAGTGCCAGTGGACTTTTTCTTTACTAAACGCGAATCAGTAATAAATATAAGAAATTTATTAAATGCAATTACTTATATTACTGATTCTCGCAGTTTTGACTGACATGTTTTAAATATGCTAGTTAAATAGAGATCTAAGTTATAACAATTTGATGCAAGTATTAAACGTCTCCTTTCTAAAGTTATATCCCGTGGTCAGTTCAGTCGAAACAACTAAAATTTACGGATACATAGTTTAATTGATTTGTGGGTACGTTATTTCGCATTGTGACGTGTACATAACATATTTAATTTTTTATGCACTTTTGTTATCTGTATTGTAATAATAAAATGTAATAATCACTCTCTCAAGAAGCATTTGTCGAATAACGATAATAATAATATGTGCAAATTAGTGTTTATTCCAGTAAAGTCCCTCTGAAAAAAGGCAATTTTACACAACAATAATTTAATTTATATTCTGACTGACTGTATTTAAGTGTTGTAAAAGCAGTTACGAAATGCCGTACAATTCAAGAATTAGTTATATTGCCCTCCTCGTCCCAGGAATTAGCTTCTACCGAGTCGTGATGGATTACGTTAAAGTGCGGACAGCGAATAATGCGGACAAAGGGAATGTCGCGAAATGTGCGAGGGTACGTCGTTCATCTGAGGAGGGTACGTCGTGACGTCAGATATTAGACATGCGAAATCCGTGGACACCTCCTCAGGTAGTGTGGGGAAGGAGGGAGAGGCAGCAAATATATTACCTTATCCGTATCACATGTTTGAGGAGAAATTCTTTATAAAGGATTTTAATCATATTCAATCTACTATTAAGAATTTAGTCCAAAGAACTATTGGAAGGTCTTCGGATCTAAATGTCAAGACGAGACTGACATCAGTCTCGTTCTGGTCTTGAATCTTGAAGACGGTCTTGGTCTCGTCTCGATCCGAAAGTTCCTGTATTGCTTTTTTTAAATTTTATTTATGGCGCTTAGGCATCCAAGGCTCAGGCTGAGATAGGGAAGAGGAAGAGATGCGGGAAGGTGTAGGCCAGGAGCTAAATTGAAGATACCATCCCAGCATTTGCCTGGTGCAACTGAAGAGAAGCCCTGGATAAACCTCACTCAGAATGGTTGGCCGCTGGGATTGGACCCACGAGCTCCCGAATACTAAGCCAACGCTCTACCACTGAACCACGGCCGCTCGGTTCCTGTCTTAGTCTCTGTCTTGATTGCAAACCTCAATCTTGTATCAGTCTCGATACGTTGGTTTCGGCATTGTCTCGATCGATCTCGTCTCACAAGTCTCAGAAGAAGTGATTCATAGACTTAAGTAGCTGTCCCTTGATTAATTTGAAATGGGTGTGCAGGCTTTCAGATCTCGGCACAAGAACTTCTATCTTTCTCTCAGTCTTTTCCCACCTACATGGGGTTGATGTTTCTGATAAATCTTCTCCACAATGCCCTGCCCTGAACGTCTTGCCCTGAAACACCTTTCTTCCCGAGATCATTCTTAACACTATCCATCAATATCCTCCTTGGGCTTCCATATCCTCCTTGGGCTACCTCTCTTGCCCTTCACTTTTATTGCCATCACTCTTCTGACTACATAGTCATTTATTTTTCTCATTCATGTCCATACCACTGCAGTCTTCTTTCTTGTATCTTCTTAGAAAGCTCTACAACCTTGGATGTTCCTCTTACCCTCACATTTCTCACTCTGTCTCTTGTTGTTATGACAAGCATTCAGCGTAGCATTATCATTTCGGTGACATCTAATTTCTATTCTTATGCTTTCTCTATTGGCCACGTTTCTGCTCCGTACATCATTGCTGGTCATCTCTTTATTCTCCAGTTTTGTAAATATCCAATGGTCAACAGTTTTGTAAATCATCCCTTTATTCTTCACAGTTGATTTTACGGCTTATAAGGTTTTGAAAACACAGGTTTTCATCGTTCACTTCTTGACGTTGAGGACTGCGTTTATTCTTACCCCATGAACAAAATGCATCCACATGCGGGTGGACCGGCGCGTCTAGATTTGTGGCGAATACCTTTAACCTCATATGCATGCATTTACGTCAGATAGTCTTTGTAACATAAAAGCAACAGTAAAAAATTAGTTTTTCGGAAGAAGCTTCCACAGCATAGTAGTTAGAGTGTCGAGCTACAAACGACGAGAGCGGAAAGTTCCAGGTTCGAACCCCATTGCATACAATTGGAAAATTTACAAATAAATTAATATATAATCATGACAGCAACGGACAAAGTACAACTAAAGTATACCAACATACAGCAACCAGGAATCTTGCTCTGTTTTGGATAACTGAAAAAGGTTGAACAGGTTGGCATAAAGAACTTTAAAAATGTTCCTTCATCGTCCATTCTTAGCGATGAACACCACGTTTATTCTGAACGTTAATTTCAACCTGAATCATTATTCAATGTCGAATAAATCGTTCAACATGGGAACATTCTGGTACGTATAAAACATTAAAATAACGTTTCAGTACTAACGTTTAATTCTCGTATTTTTAATGTTTGTATGCTACTGGGGTATCTTTCTTGGAACCCCTTCTTTCATTTCATTTGCGTGTGCCTCTGATACACATACACCTGTAGCTGTGCCTTTCTTTTTGAAAGAAAATTGACACAAACCGAATGTAGTTTTTGAACATTAGTATTTCCAAGCTCCTCTTTATTAGAGGAGGGGTTGGAAGCTCTATGTCTTCCTCCTTGCAGAATGATTTTAGCGTTTCACATTTGGATGTATAGTATTCTGAAACGGGTTTTATGCCCCTTGTGCTGTCTATGCTTGGATATATATATTGGTATGCCTGTCTTTGTAATACATAGTTCGGATTTACCTTTGTTATACGTCTTATTCTTTATAAAAATCAAAGGTGTCTTTCAGTCATTCAGGTAAGATGGGAAGTATATTCATAAGAAAGTATGTTAAATACTTGTCTAGGTTCCTTGGGCTGTTGCATGCCGAAACTATGGGCATTAAGGTGGGCAGAAATTTTTGTTTTCAGATATTGGGGTTCGAGTTGTCATTGAAAGTTGTGCATTAGTACTGAATAAAACCATGCCTAATATGACCGTTCTAAAACAATAGTTAACCGGGCCCCTGGACCCCAAAAAGGGCCTAATTGTTTTTTGCAAAACAAGTAATAAAATATTATACCAGTTTCCACATTTTGGGGTTCGAGTAGTTATGAAAAGTTGTGCATTGGTACGAAATTTAGCCAAATCAAATACTGCCATTCATGCCCGTCAAGCGTTTTTGGCCGTTATCAAACTAAAATTTTCGCGAGCTTCGGGGCCCGGCTAGATATTTTTTGATCCGTCTGTGTTTCGGCGAACAAACATCACGTAACATTCTATAACTGGCTGTGTTTCGGCGAACAAACATCACATAACATTCTACAACTTTTGCACGCTACTCAAACTCAAATTAAATTAATAATAATAATAAAAAAAAAAAACGGCCGTTTTGAGGTCTCCCCAAAAAATGTTAAAATGTTGTGTTGGAGTACCGTGCAAAAGTTATAGAATGTTCTGTTATGTTTCGTCGCTTAAACTAGGGATGGCAATCCGCTCGGCTCGAGCGGCGAGTCTAACGCTCGAGTCGAGTCGTCGCTCGAGTTCGACTCACTGTAACCGAGTCGCAGGGTGAGTCTCTCTGAGCAGCGACTCGGCTCGACTCGAGGACATAGTGAGCGCCGACTCGACTCGACTCGATTTGAGCACTTTTGAGTACTGACTCGACTCAACTCGAGCACTTTTGAGTACTGACTCCACTCGACTCGAGCGCCTACTGAGCGCCGACTCGACTCGACTCGAACACATAGTGAGCGCCGACTCGACTCGACTCGAACACATAGTGAGCGCCGACTCGACTCGACTCGAACACATAGTGAGCGTCGACTCGACTCGAGCACCTACTGAGCGCCGACGCGACTCGACTGGAGCACATAGTGAGCGCCGACTCGACTCGACTCGAGCACATAGTGAGCGCCGACTCGACTCGACTCGAGCAGTTGTGACCACTGACTCGACTCGACTCGAGTAGGTCCTGAGCACCGACTCGACTCGCGACTGACCGAGTCGTGACTCGAGTTGAGCGAGTCGTTTACATCGAAATAACTCGAAAAAACTTTTTAAAGACATTATTTTCTTAAACAATTCGTAATAAAAAGGAAAAAAAATGTTTATACATGACTAAAAAGAAAAGAATGGGGCGTGTCATTTCAAGAATTTATGAAGTGATTGTATATTAGAGAGCGCTTCATGCCTTTCTTTTTAGGCATGTGTAAACATTTTTTTTCCTTTTCAGTACGAATTGATTAAGAAAATAATGTCTTTAAGAAGTTTTTTTTTATTATTTTGTTATGTTAATTTAGTTTCACTATTTGCTGTTTCTTTCCTACTAAGTCTCTTGCCGGCCGGGTGGTCGAGCGGTCTGCGGCGGTAGGCTATCGACTCAACGGTCCCGGGTTCGAGTCCCGGCAGGGGCATGGGTGTGGATTTTAACACTTAACAGCTAAAGGGCAAATCGCGACGGGCCGAAGTCCAAAGTTACTAAACTGGCCCATATAAAAATAAAGTTTTTTTTTCCTACTAACTCTGGAAACAATGATACTAGAAAGCATGATAGTCGATGTGAAGTTAGTTTATTGATCTCCTTGGCAAAGTAATTTGTTGTTCTAAGTGTTCTCGAATAACTGAACAAATAGAAAACCGAGATAGCTGTGTATATATTATGAGGTAAGATAACTTTGCATTACTATGACATCGTCCACTGACTACTTTTCTGCGGTTATGTTAATCCGCTCGGCTCGAGCGGCGAGTCTAACTCTCTGAGCAGCGACTCGGCTCGACTCGAGCACGTAGTGAGCGCCGACTCGGCTCGACTCGAGCACATAGTGAGCGCCGACTCGGCTCGACTCGATCATATAGTGAGTTCCGACTCGACTCGAGCAGTTCTGAGTAGCGATTCGACTCAACTGGAGCACATAGTGAGCGCCGACTCGACTCGACTCGAGCACATAGTGAGCGCCGACTCGGCTCGACTCGAGCATATAGTGAGTTCCGACTCGACTCGAGCAGTTCTGAGTACCGATTCGACTCAACTGGAGCGCATAGTGAGCGCCGACTCGACTCGACTCGAGCACATAGTGAGCGCCGACTCTACTCGACTCGAGCACATAGTAAGCGCCGACTCTACTCGACTCGAGCACATAGTGAGCCCGCCGACTCGACTCAATTCGAGCACCTACTGAGCGCCGACTCGACTCGACTCGAGCAGTTGTGACCACTGACTCGACTCGAGTAGGTACTGAGCACCGACTCGACTCGAGTCGAGCGAGTGGTTGACATCCCTAGCTCAAACACAGCCCGATCAACAAATATTTACCAGGGGCCAGGGGGGCCGAGAAAATGATAATTTTGAAAAAGGCAATTTTTTTTTAGAAATTTGAGTTTGAGTAGCATGCAAAAGTTGTAGAATGTTATGGCATGTTTGTTCGCCGAAACACAGACGGATCAAAAAATATCTAGCTGGGCCCGAAACACGCGAAAATTTTAGATTGAAAACGGTCAAAAGCGCTTGACGGCCAAGAAGGGCCACATTGACAAGCCTAAATTTCGTACCTATGCACAACTTTTCATAACTACTCGAACCCCAAAATGTGGAAACTGATATAATATTTTTATTCCTTGTTTTGCAAAAAAAAATTGGGCACTTTAGGGGTCCAGGGGCCCGGTTAAATATCGTTTTAGGACGGCGATATTTGGCATGGCTTTATTTAGTACCAGTGCACAACTTTTGATGAAAACCCGAACCCCAATATCTGAAGAAACAAAATCGACCCACCCTAACGGACATCCCAGGTGGCGCATGTCACTGGTTTCAGTTTTTTGTGTACATTTGGTAAGAGGTACAAACTTGCCAGAGGTTCTTCATGTTGCAGCACAGCAGGGAGTGAGAGAAAATAATTCGATGCGACATTAGATAGCAACAAATGCTTCATAAATTTAAGAAATTCAAGAAGTAGCGTATAAGGTAGCGTACAATATATAACCACTTAAAATATCGATATAATGCGCTACAACTACGATTACAGTATTAAAATGTAGCGGTGCTACTGAACACGCTACTGTAGCGCGCTACTTATCAGCACTGGAAAAATGTTTGTGGGGACAATGTCCAGGTTTAAAGTGCTGCTCGGATGTGTGTTCGTGAATTTACTGCAGAGTGGAAATCAATTGTATAAGATAACAAGGTAATAATAATAAACAAAAAATGACTTGAGATGCTGGCTCACATACAAGCATTAGCTTATGTTAGCCACTTACTCCGTACAAAAAAATGGCCACGGTGGCTCAGTTGGTAGAGCATTCACCTCTGATGCTACCGTATGTGTGGGTTTTCTCGGGGTGTTCCCGTTTCCTCCCACTTTCTTCATTTCACCAATTCATCCCATCACCATCCATACGGCCATAGTTGCCTAAAGGCCTTACAATAAATTCAAATTCTGTATAAAAATAATGTAAATCAAAAGAGAGAAATAAATAAATAAAATTAAATTTAATTGAAGGTTTGTCCAGGTTTGGTGTCATTGTTTCCCTACCCAAAAAGGTCACCCCTATTCAGGTCCTGATCATAGGGAACAGAAAACGAACTATTGAGGATATCTGCAACCCTACTGGATTCTCTAATTACATTTTCACAGAAAATGTAAAGCTATCCACGGTAAATTCGTGTCGAGTTCCTCGACAACTAGATGAAGAGAAAGACGTATGACAATTTTCAGTGGCCTTCCGGCTAGGAACAGTGCTGCCAATGATCAATGATCAATTGTTAGAGTTTGACACTACAATAGACGAACCATTTATACCCCTTTTCAATCCTGTGCTTCTTGCTTGCCAGTTTGCTTCTTCTCAGTGAATCTATCGTTTCAGGGCGGTGTGAAAACTAGCGTTTATTCTCATACGAACCTAGAAATGAATTAGGAATTTTGAATTTTGTACAGTTATAGGAAAGTCTAATGTTAATTCACACATTCAACCACCAGATTTTTAAAATATAAGACCAAAATGGAACGAACCAATATGACGTCTTATGGTCAGGTTTAATACATTTTCCCTCCGCTATGATGACTTAACAGTTATTTCTTGCATATTGTTTGCTAGAAGTGGGGTGGCCTCACATATTTTTCTTCAATCGTTAATGTTTTGCAATATATATGCCTTAAATGCTTTCATATCATTCACAGGAAAAGTGGAAATGATCACTGGAGTTGGAAGAGCGATGCACCCTTCACTTGCACAGTGGGATAATCCTAATCGACCTATCGCAGCCTCAGGAATATTCGGACATTACATGGTAACACCAGCCAATGAAGCCTTGTTCGTTGTCAATGGAGAGACACGAACTGTAAACTGTGAAATTGGAGGACTTGTCCATCCACGTAGTATTGTCTGGGTCACTATGCAGTTACAATGAAGCAAAACTCAGACAACACTGAGTTTTCTCACGAAGCCTTAGAGTGGTAGTGACAAAACAAAATGCAAAAAGAAATGATTGCCGTACAGTTATAGCAAGAAGGAATATCCCAACAAATTACTATCATATATAACATATGATTCGTGTCTTCACCTAATAGGTGCCCATATTAGAACATAAAAGTCTGCACCTGTGTGAGTATTTTTTTTTGAGTGTACGCGCTTTTTACATATACATCACAGAGCAGCAGCTTAGCAATTGCAAGTTTCAGAACGTTTTATATCTTTGAGGCAGAGAAGCATAAGCTTGTATGGAATTTAATATTTTATTATTGAAAAGGATAGCAGGTTTCATCAAGCCATCATTTTTAAAGGCTAGCTTTTGACTGCACTATTTTTAGGATCTCTTTCGAACGTGAAATTTTCTCAAAAGAAATGTAGGAACTATCACCGAATTTGTGCCTGTAGTGCAAGAGTTCATGATTTCACATACAGAATTCAAATATATAAAGGAACCAAATTGAAAAGAGAACATATCAGCATGAATTCCATTGCAGTCAAAAGCTGAATAAAAAATATGTTTATCGCGATATATATAACAATATTTCGTTAAAAGTATAATTATGAATGAGGCACGCTTGTGATTGATATGTTTGTCAAATGAAATAAGTCGTTTGTGTGTTTTGACGAAAACTAAAATATCTAATCTCTGCTAATTTAATGTGAGAGTTCTTACACTTATACATACATACATATACAATAATTCTTTTGTACAGATTTTGTATCTTATGCATGTTTCTGTTCCAAACTAAACCCTTACGGCACTTCAGATGTAAATAAATGAGTATTAGATCAGAGATCGAAATTTTACAGTGGTGATTTGCAGGTAAATAAATTGTCTTCAATGGTGATAGTAACCATTTTCTAGTCTGAGTCTCATTTAGCAGAAGTGCTGGAGGGTGGTTGTTGGAAATTATGGTACACTGTAATATAAGTGCCATATTGTATACAGCTGAGATCGAGTGTGAATGGTATGTGTTGAAAGAAATTGAAATACGTGTATATATTTTGAATATCTGGTAAAATATATGTTCCAACTTTTCTGTGTTAATAGCATATTGTTTTCCTTATCTTGGAGACACAAGTAAATCGAACTTCATGGTTCAGTAATATTCGCTCGTATACTTTTCCCTCCAAACTTATATGCAGATACTGAGATCAGGATAGTTCTTAATTTATTTTGTATTGGTATTAACGGTGGAATGTCATAATGCTTTAATTTATGATATATGAGTATTTACAAATTATTTTTTGGTTGCAAGAAGGAAGCTTATAGGGTAATTCTTGCACTTCCAGAACACGTTTTAAAATATTTTACGAACATGATATATACTCCAGTTCCGAGCGTGTGAAAGAAATGCAAGAAATAAATTTCAACACACGACCAGTGCTGATCTGTTTCAGGACAAAATCAGTTACAAAAGTCAGAAAATCCTGACGGAAACATATTTTACATCGAACATAAACACGTAACATTATTCCTCCTGGTTAAAATATTTAGAATTAGAATTTAGTTTTTACATATAATTTGTTTGTTACGGGCTTGATTAATCTGTAGATATTACGTCACACAGCTTTAGTATGAGAAAGAAAGACAGTAAACATTTTTTACATGCTTGTGGGTACATTGTATGGTAACTTTTAGAAGTAAGTATATTTCCAAATTATTTTTAATTGGAAAGAATAATTTGGAAATATTTATAAGGTGCTTCTTATCTTCAAAGTAGTTATATACCAAGTTAATAAGGCACTTACTATTGAGAACATTCTTATTTATCGATCTCATAGACTTTTATTATTAGTATTATATATTTTGGGATAGTTAGACCGTGGAAGAAATAACAATTGCTGGTAAGCTTATCTCATAACTGAACATTTCATTGGAATTTGTTGTGCAATTAAATTTCGAACATAGTTAATTTTGAAAGAGAATTATTATTAATAATAATAAATGTTAACGAAAATTTTATAGTCGTTGAAAACAATAAGCAGCATTTTGTTATTTTCAATTCAATACTTCACACAAAATGAAACAGAACTTAATAAGTCTTTTAAAAATTTTATTTTGTATATACAACTGGTACATATTATTCAGCTTCATTGTAAATTTGAGAAGTGCTTAACCTTAAAATGTACCCTAGCAGCATAATGATATTGGAACAATACTGGGTCAATAATGCGGATATAGTTAATGGTTGACCGTTCTGGAGCAATATCGACTGACATTGGCGTGGTACGATATTTCGCGTCTGTACAACGGAAGAAGAGGTGTTATATATAAAACTTCTTCATTCTCTGTGCTTAACATTATTATGAAAGGGTTTATGCCACTACATTCCATGTCTGAGTTGATGAAGCGCACAGTCGACGTACAGTTCCGTAATTTAGCGGTTAAAGCGATGGACAAAAATCACAAGCTTGCAGGTGCAAGTCAAGCCGCAGTCAAGTGCGAAAATTTTCAACTGGATCTTAAAGCAACAAACGTATTGAAATAAATATAGGATGTAATTAAGATCACATTTTTCTAAAGCCATCGTAAAAATTTACGTAATTTCGTTTATTAAAACAGTAAACTACTTTCAATGAAAGATGGTGCTTTCCGATAACGATCAAAATTGATCTCCGATTCTCAGCAAAATGTTAGCCATTCGATTTTGATCGATATCGGACAACAACATCCTTCGATATCGAAAATCGTCTGTTATTATTTCGGCCGATATCAATGTGCCACTGGGGTAAATATGTTTAACATAAAAAGTTCTGAAAATTGTGTGGCTCTATTTCTATCCCACAAAAGCCTTAAATGCATATTTTAAAGCAATATATGTAGGTTTTTGTTAAATTATATCAACAAATTATACAAACTTTACTCTGAAACTAGCTTGTGTTTGTTGATACATACAGATTTGAAATGTATACTGAAAATATCAGTCTCATTTCATATACTTTCTTTGTTTGACATTTTTGTGCCTTTTATCTGACACATTGACACATAAATGCATATAAATTATTAGAAGAACTGCTATGTGTGTGACACCTACATATTAGACATGCTAATGGTCATACGTTACTATATGTAAGCATAAGTTGCGTATGGATAATAATAATGAATTATCAAAATATTTATATTAGGCAACATATTTTAGGTACTATTTAAGTTTTCTGAAACATTTGAAGACCTATTTAAAACAATTAATTAAATTATTACCCCTGAAGTACTAAGGAAAGGGAGTTTTATGTTGCTTTCTTATGAAACTCTCTGGTCATTGAAGATATTGATATTACAAATATTTATAATCTGTTCCTTTTTCAAATGTTGTCTAATAGAGTTTTGTATGGTACAATGTGTTTGCTCAAGCTGATCTCATTCTAGTTACTACCTTTTGTTGTAGTTATGTACATTATAAAGTTAGTATTTTGCTAAATCCGTCATGTTTAGTTCACTGAATGAAATATATTGTTTTAACACACTTAAGAAGCTTTCAATTCAAACAAGCAACACTCTGAAACAAATTGAGACCTCAGTTTACTAGGAATTCTACATTAATTCAGCTCACATTGACAAGTTTATACCGGTATATGTTAAAAGAGTGTGAGGAAGGTCTTTAATATAGGATACAAAATACCTAATTCACGATAGTTGCTATCTAGTCATGTGTATTAATAATCAACTGCATGTACAGTGGAATATTTTATTAATTTATTCTTCTCTTCTAACATTTAATTCCTAAGAAGAGTACATTAAGCCATATATATATATTTTTTTACTAGTAGTAAATGTTGAAATACACTTCTATATTCAGTGCTAATAATTGACACAACTGCTTTCCTTGGTAATTTTTTTTAAACAACACTAAAATCATATCCACCATTTTACTAAATTATACTAATTCATACTGACACGATACTAGTTTGCTTGAAGTAAACTTTATAGGGATTAAAACTGTATCTTAGCTACACTTGACATTTCTGTTCCAGACACGACTTTGATTACAGAATTACAAGACAAGTACACAAAATTTCAAAGGTAAACAAATATATTGTAATACAAAACTTGTTTCCTACGGGAATTAAATTATAAAGCCATAATGTGGACAGTAGATTTACCTAATTTTATCCATACTAATCTGCATGCAATGTACAAGTTGACAGTTGGTAAACATAATATTAAGAATATTACGGAAAGTGTCAATGAATGTTGACTTATAGAAAGAAAGAGAACAGAAAACAAAAATTTTCTTATTTCAAGGAAATAAGCTATTAATAAAACCTATAAGAGAAATTATGTAAAATCTTAAGAAAGAACAAAGAATGTCAGGAATCAATAAAAGTTTCCTTTAAAATTTGACATATTTATGTACATTTAACATCAGATTTGAATAAAGTTTTATTGAAATTTCAACTAGTGATTTTATTTCAATACCAAGTTAATTCTTAGTTTAATATTGAAACAATTTCATACTTTATTACTACAAACATTATATGTAATAATGGTCTCGGTCTTTAGTGTGCTATTACACGCACGAGCACGCTGGACAGCATGCTGGGACCAGCTTGCTGTCACAGCAAACTGCTAGTGTAATTCACAAGATCCACAGCATGCTACAGAGAGAGCATACGTGCTTGAAAACTTGCAGTGGATTCCGCGGCATGCTGCTATGTGTAATAGTCTTTCAGTTTTCTTAATCTACTACGTGTGCGTCGATGGACCGGATTAGTGCGCTTTTTCGTATAGAAACTGATTTGTGTTTGTTTCTAGTGTATGTGAGTTAAAATAGCAGATTTGCAAAATAATTCAAAAGAGCTTTTGATTAATGTTGAACTGTTATTACTGAAAAGGTTATTAAGAAAATTATTTATTTATACATGTTATGTTATGAGAAATGGAATTTAATATTAATAAGCTGTTTCATATGTTGTTAGTATTTAGAAAACAGTACTTATACATAATGAAACTGTACTTCGGAATACCTGAGAGAGAGAGCATGCTCGCTTTCTGTGCATGTAGCCATGGGTACTATATATTCCATCCTTAGAAGGTTACCTGCTAATTTAGGATGTTAATGAGAATTCAATTAATCAATTCAATGAAACTGAACAATACGACGGACTTTCCGGGATGTGAAAGTATTGATGATTTCACTGACATCGTTTGATCTGACTCGTTCTCATTCAATACTGAGAAGGTTGAGTTCACTGAGTCTGTCTTCAGTCATAGAATTCCTTACATAGCTCTTTGTAAGTTTTAACTTTGAAAATAACCGCTTGCGTACACTAAATCCACTGATGCGACCAGTGAGCACTACTGAACAATACTGGAGGGTTCTATTGATTATATGGAGAGGAGGGAACACTAAATTATTACTTGTTAGCTGAGAAGGCCGTTCACGGCGACACAAAGAATATTTCGATGAAGATGAATGCGGATCTCCTAAAGCATTGGGTCCACCTGCTTTGCAGGCCCTTACGTTACGCTGCTGATATCAATCCAAGTTATGATACTATGATTTGTTTGCATTCATCAGCGACCATGAAACTCCAAGGAAATCTGTCACAAACATTGAAGAGATAAAGTTTAAACTTGGGTCTTTCTTTATGATTAAACTCTTTTAACTTCACCCCATTGGTATCATTGTATAAAATGGATACAGCGTTTCACATCTTCGTAGTATCATTTTTCAGATGTATTCAAGAGAAGCTACATTCTTTTGTAAAGGACTTCAAAAAGCACAGTGGATTAAAAAACTATTTCACTATCAAAGTGTGAAACATGTAAGTGACAAGGAATGTCCTGCCCTGAAAACATTAAATTTAAACATTGATATGTCAAAGTGTACTTTTCATGACCCTGTCGAGGTGAATGCGTGTGCATTAAGAAACTGTTTGCAACTACAACATTGTATGAAACATGAGAAAACAAAAACTCTTGTAAATACCTTATCAGCCATGCAAATGTAGAAAGCATGTGCAACTTGTTTTTATAAAACACTTTACTTACTCTTGAACAATAAAGAATGATACTCTATGAATTTGTTTCTTCATTTCAAATCAGGATAAATGATAACAGAAAAGGTTTAAATTATATAATCATATTTATTTTTCTTTAAAATGAAGAAGAGTAGTACACAATTCTATTTACAACGTAGTTTATTTTTTGTTTCACATATTTAACTACAATTTGATCATTTTTTCTCAAATGAACAGTATTGAATTTTGGTATGATATTAACACTCCTTACACTAAAGTAAATAAAGACTATACAAAATAATCCACAAAGGGTGGATGTATTATCTTGAACCTGAATTTTGTTATATTGACACAATTTACAATTTCGTTTTAAGAACATTATAATTTACTTAGGTGGTGGTCTTGCAAAGGTATCAAAATTAACCCCCCTTGCATTTTCATTAATATAAATTGCAGTCCAATGACTTCCTCTACTTGAGGAAGAACTTAAATTAACAATGAGTGCTGCTGGAAACTGTACACGAACAGGTAATGTATTAATGGCATAAATGTCAGTCAGTATACTTGCAGATAAACAATCACGAAAAATCACTTTCATCAGCTGGTCCGTCCACATTGTTTCTTATAAGAGATGGAATATATACACACTTATTTTGATTTAACACTGATAAACCAAGTTCATAAAGTTTAATATAATTTGCATAAGTCCATCCTTCTTTCAGAGCACAGCGGAAATAGGACAATCGATGCAAATAATGAACACACTGCCTTGTGGGATATACCAGTTGAGAAAAGTGAGGACCCTTTAATTCTTCTTCTAAGTTAATTACACTTTTTCCAAGGATAGATTCGAGAAAAAATTGTCTTGTTTTCCCAAAAGTGTACACTACACTACTATGCTGAGTTTATTTGGTAATCACTTTTAACTTCACTGTAGGGGGTATCACCATCTTTCCACTGGAGACAGTAGAGATGCTGAGACAGATAATCGTTATGTAGTCGCAAGGCTGTTATCAAGTGGGAGTAGGGGAAAGGAGGTTTAAAGATCCAACTTTGTGAACAATCCAAGTCAGGATTGATAATAACAAGTTCTTTTAACACTAACCTTTCGTGTTCGTCGTCATTTTTACCACGTGTGAGAGCAGAGAAGTGCACTAGAACCCGCATCGTGACTGATTGAAGTCAAAATTAAAATGCACCATCGGTATAAACATTTCTATTTTTATCAATTTCTATAATCGAATCAAACTGATATTTTTATATTAACAGGAGAGTCTCATACAACATCCCAAGTACAATCTTCGATACTTTCCGTAGGAGACAGAATAAATGGGAAAATGGTATAACCATGTGCAAAATCATGAGCAGTAATTGTATGTGCAGTATTTTGATGAAAGATCCCATTACCAGAAAACAGGGTGAAATAACTTTGAACGAATAATGATCTTTGAAAATCGGGGGTTAGGGGAGTGGGTGGATAAAATTTGGAGCCTACCTGAACCTGCAGTTTGTTGAGATTGAAATGTTCAAAATAGAAAGGGTTCAGATGATATTTACCATTCATTGCTGCATTTGCTACAAATCCAATGACAAGGTTTATCGGAACACTGCCCAAAAATAAATTATCAATATTGAAGGAAGTTACATTTTGTGGGATAGTAATGATTCGAGTTTCCACTCTAGTGAGTGGTAATTTTGCAGTATTTTTTTCCATGTATGAATTTAAATGAAGAACCAAGTTAGCAGAAATAGTCAGACGACGTACATATAATACAACTTATTCCAAGACAATCTTATAGTTAAGTTGTCAGCAGCCATTAAATAGAATGAATCTTTATTACGAAAGAGTTTTATACGCAAACTTACTTTATTAGGAAGTATGCGATCTAAGTTCTCAATATCTGTAAAGAGACGTCCAAACATTTCAAAAGGAGCACTACCGCTAGCAATTTGCATTCTTTTATGAAAACCAGCATTATTTTCATTAAGAGTATTAAAATTTCCAGCAGTGTCTTTATGCCATAACACACACGTGAGATGAGTTTTCTTCAGAGTATCTTCAGAGTAATTAAGCAAAGTTTCAAAATAAGCTCGAATAATGACCCAGAAGATGATATTAATTTTTCATTTAAAGATACATTAATTTGACTAAACAGAGAATGAAAGCAGTTGTTGAGTAGTGCTACAACATCAGCTGGTACTGCTGCTTGATTACCTTGTGGCGGTACATATACTTGTAAGTTATCACCATTAGCTTTTGTTATTTTACAACGTACATAGAAGTACAAGAATGCAGGATGGATATATTCTCCAACATCTCCCGGAATCACAAATTTAATAGGACCTTCTGAGGTAAGTGTAGAAACGGGATGATAGTCTTGCATGATAGAAGACTCAATAGCAGTTTGAGTCATGGACACGGTTTGCAAATCAAATTCATTGGTACAGCACTCTTTGCTTGAAGGTGAAAGGAACGACAAATTTGATTGTTTAACTAAAATATCCCGTTTACGATACGACTTTGTTTTCTTGTTCTTCTTCTTTCTTTTCTTAATCACTGGTGGTCCAATACGTTTTCGAAGAGCTTTACGTTTACGCCCCCGTCCTCTACCACTACCAGGAAGCAACTGATTCATTTTATTTTTTCCTTTTGTTCTTAAAGATGAACCTGCCTCTCGAACTCTACTTTTTACGGATTCTTTAAATGGACGATTTTCAAGTACATCCCCGGCAACTAGCATTCCTGTTTGTAAAGCTTGTCTATCTATGGCTTTAGCTCCTTGTTTAATAAGTGGCATACAAATCGAAAGAGTCCACGAAATAATCCTCCTAATCCATGTCCACGCTGATAAACTGGACCAGAAAAATAAGGTATGCCTCTACCATGAAGTGGAACTTTCATGTTGAGGAGTGTTGTTGAAAGTGAAGTGTTATGGGCAATGTCCCCGATGCGAATGAGATATCTCGTCCTGCATGGTCCTTTATTAGTTTTTCAATTGTGTTAAATTGATACGAATTTCACTAAGTCCTACCATCCAGGATGAATACGATGATTCAAGATATTTAAAAAAATGTGATGGGTGATTATTGCTATATGTATTTGTACTAGCTTTGGAACTAAGTGTAATGTAAATGCTATCATCCGTACTTCCAGAAATCATTTCTTGCGCTTAAAGTGAAGTGTAATGTTCGAAGTACCAAATTGAAATGGCAAGCTTTCTCCCTGTTTATCTTTCAAGTCTACATGTAGTGTATCAAAATATTTCTTTACCACTTTTACATAGTGTAGACGTTCAAATACGAAAGAATGCATTTTTCCATATTGATACTGGTGAATACTAATTTTACGAAGGAGTTTACCAACGGTAGACTGATCTTTTACAATGTCAACACAAACATTCATTTCTGAAGGAATTTTATAATCGAGATTACACTGAAATGGAGCACTAACATTCATTAATATAGGTTTACGTTTTTCTGTTTTCGGTTGAAAATAATTCCAGCTAATTCTATGTGAGAATTACTGCTGAATCCTAACAAATTTTGTAAACTTCCTGTCATTCCTACCACATACTGTTTTCTGTGATCGCGTTTATATTTATGAAAACCTGATTTTTATATTCATCATAGTAAAACGAGAAATTATCATTTTTTCACTATGATAATCCTTTTCAATGACAATGGAAGTATCCTCAGTTTCCGCCTGAATATTTTTATTATCAAAAGTAACTTGTAATATTCGATCAAGTTGTAGGTCCTCTAAAAGAGTCTTTCCTTGATTTGCTTTTGTACGCTTTCTGATAAGAGGAAGTGAAGAAACAATACGTGAAATAGAATCGTAATATCCAGGATAAAAATTAACTTCATATCGCATGTCATTTTTTCCCTGAATGTGAACAACTACTTGTTCTTCTTTCCGAATATTATAAAAACTCCATGGAATATAAAGACTACTTAACCCTATCACCCAATTTCCTATTAAGTGAATGGGATGACATAGTTTCGTAGTATAGGATGAAGTCTTATTTTCAAAAATGTCACTACTCGCATTGGAGGTAATGTCACGTAAAATTCATCTTGTTGCTCAGAAGACATCATCATGTTGACTGAACAGATTTTCCTTTCACCCACGAATTCATACTAGGAGGATAGCCTAACCATTTGACATATATCCATCCCTCTCTACGTTTTAATACTTTTTCATCTCCATTCAAATCTTTAATTTTGTATGTAAGTGGTGTACCTCGAATACAACGATCTACAATAAATATTTCACGAGACCATGTGGGTAAATATCCCTTTCCTAATTTATGGTTATATTTAGTAATACGAACATAATCCCCCTTTTGAAATTTACATTGACTTTGATTCCGTTTTTCGCTTTCCATACAATGTTTCCCATACCTTGTTTGTATTTTCTTCATTAATTTCTATAGGAGCTATTTTAATTGTGGAATGTATTGTATGATTGTAACTATGTACAAGATCATCAAGAGCATCAATATACCGATAAGTGTTTTCAGAAGTAAAGTACTTGTAATTTTTTTCTTTTAACGTTCGAATAAACATTTCTACGATTGCAGCCTTCATTTCAGAATGAACACTATAATAATTAATGTGATACTTTTCGAAAGTACGTTTAACATGTTGATTATAAAACTCCGTTCCTAAATCAGTTTGACAATAAAGTAGAGGCTTACGAAAGCTATGTAAAATACTTTCAATAGCTTTAGCCAAAACCGGCCCTGTTTTACTTTATACAGGAATACAAGTTGCAAATCTACTAAATGCGTCAATACAACATAAAATATATTTATACCCCTCATTACATTTTGCAACGTTTTGCATATCTGCTAAATCCATTTGTAATAACCCGTTGGGACCACTTACATAATATTGTTTTCGTGGAAAATTTTTGCAAGCGGGAGCCTGTAATGTATATGTATCTTGTGAAGCTAACCACTTTTGAATTTTCTTTTTTTCTAAACCTGTCTTTCGGTGTAATTTAGAAATACTTCCGAGAGATGATGGATCTGAATAAGTATAATACACCTTTGAAAGCGACATAGTTAAAACTTGTACTGTTTATATTTTCTTTAAATGTTTTTAAAAATATTATTATTATTACGTTTTCTACGTTGTTTCTTTCGAGGAATAAAATTTTTGCGCTCCTTCTTTTGAAAAAGAAAAGGCACAGCACCAGTCCCAAATTGAAAGTTGATTATTTATTTAGTTACATTAATATCACGAAGAAATGACTTAAATACATCAAGACCTACAGGATGTTTTGAGCTACGTTTTCGAATAACGTCATGAATGAGATCAATAATATTCGATCCTGGGGGTACGTTATTATCAATGCTTACAACACCACTCTGATCCAAACTGATACGATTTGAACTGAGCAAAAGATTTAATAATGTTGATGTTTCTTTCACTAGCTTTTTTGGCATTGATTCTAAAATTAATGAAAGTAAAGGTAGTGATTTGCTATTACTTCATTCCTGATCAAAAAGGGGTATAGCAATAGTCTTTTGAGCTGAGGGAGTATGTTCCAAGTATCGATGTAGTGCTTGTTGATATAATTTCCATTTTTGCTCCATGGAAAGATCAGTACGATTTAAAATATCAGACATTTCTTGATGTAAATGTTCTTGATGAGAAACGTTAGAGTAGAAACAAGTTGAGTAGAAACATCTTCAGGTAGGAGTATCATTTTGGAAACGATGAGTGAGACATGTTAACTTCTTAATAAACTTGCAGCCACAGCACTTAAAATAGGTCTAATTAATAAAGTTAATGCTCCACCCTTTTACATTAACATTATACGCTTACTTTTTATACTTGATCGTCTGAGAGAGAGAGAGAGCACGTAACGTCTTTTTGTGACGACGTAGTCTTTGTTTGTGATGATGAGATAGTTTAATGTTACCCTTTAAAAGGCCTTTTTTACCAACTTGAGCAAGAGTTCGAATTAAGTTACCGCATAAATGTGAAGTAATATATATTACGCTTTTCCCCCTTACACTTGCAAAGAGCACGGAGCTCGTTGTAGTAATGTTTTAAGTTTGATATCCTCTTAACGACTAAAGAGAAAGTGGAGTATTCGCATGCTTTTTATGTGCGTACACGTGCATAGTTTGCCTGGAAAAATTTTGTTCGAATTCGCAAAGCATCATGGATTTCTTGTGTTAAATCAAACAGTAAATATGAATGTGGTTTAGCAGTAGCTTTTTCAGAAACTTCTACAACACCCTTACTATGATGATGGATAATTTGAAGAGAAAAATACTGAATTTGTAATTTATCTCTTAGATTTTTAAAAATTACGATATAGTGACTATTTAAAAAATGTTACGAGAATGTTTCCCTTTAGGAAATAAGTTTTGAACTATAAAGATAACTGATATGTTTTTATGATGTTCATATTTCGTGAACAGATTACTGACGTCTTCATTTGTTACATTCATTAAATCTTTTAAAATAATTAAAGAATTGGACTCAATTTTAAAATGATTCGTATCTGGTATTCCTTTAACAAAACGAATATTAGAAATGGAGGGTGAGAGAATTGGTACTACCGCACCATAGCACCAAATAACTTCTTTGAAGTGGGTAGTGAACATTTTATCCCTATGTTGTAGCAATTTTCTAACAAATGTGCTTTTCCCAGAAAGGGATGGTCCGCTGATCATCATACTGGAAGTGTGTTGAAAGGCCAACATCTTGGTATCAAATGAGAGAATTATTTGAAAACATTTCTTTTATATCATCCTGAGGGCACACACACACACACACACACACACACACACACATGCATACTTACATGAAAAAGGAGTCAACCATTACGTTTTTCGTCGTTTCAAGCCATACGGTAGTGTGCGAAAGTCATCTTTGTCATTTATATCTTTTACTTTTCTTTTATTATTTACAAGTTGATGTGTCTTATGTTCAGGTCTGCTTAACATTTTGTACCCAGACAACTTCACTAAATTATAAAAATGGTCAAAATCAATAACTTTTCTGGCGCGTTCATTTAAATACTCCTAATCTTACAAGTGTGTCTAAACTTTTCTTCATCTTCCCTCAATTCCTGTTCCTTAAAACTAATTTTTCGGCCCCAACCCCACGAATTTCCAAATCTCCCACCCTGGTTCGGTCTCATCCGTTAAATCACCGAAATAGTTCCCAGTAAGCAACTTGAGTGGTTGATTCCTTTTTGCGCATACATAATTGAATCAGTATTACTATAGATGAGAAATTCAATACTTACAGCCTCCATCAGTTCATATAATCTAAGTCTGGCCCAGGATGATATAAAAGCAGCTACAATAGGATTTGAAAAGGGATATGGTCGATTTCCATTTTGACTGTCTTTATATGTTACTACGAGTTTGCTTTGCCCAATACGAACAACGGACTGAACTTGTAAATGCGGCGCTCTAATGATTTATAAAAATGAGTGGCCATCAGATACAACCATGCATCTGTTCTCTGCCCCCACTTCCCAAACAGAGAATTTAAAAATAGTTTCGCGATATACCTCAGGCCAGCATTATAACTGATTCTATCATACTCGAGTGTTATTCCTTCATGTTCAGCATAGTCTCGAATGTAAGACTGTTTTTGCTCCTCAGTTACATTCGGAGGGAAAACCACTAGCTTCCTGCTTCATTTTCAGCAAAGTATTTACATAGTCTTTGAAAACTCCATCTGTCATTTTAAAGTCCCAAATTTCAAACGTTTCAAGGACTTTGTAGCCCTTTTTAATAGCTTACTCCTAATCTAATCATTTCGGGAGTGCAAAATGTGCCGACGAAGCTCCGTTGATCCTCATCATGATTACATTCCCCTTATCTCAATTACCTCCATACAAAGCCTACAAAGTCCAAACACTAGACGTTTGTTTGCATTGTATGGAAGGATCGGAATGTCTAACTTTTGTGGAGCTAAAATCTTGCAGAATATACCACCATGGATATCCTCTGTCTTCGTGATATTTTCCTCTGTGAATAATAGGCTTCCCAGTAGGAAGATGCTTCCTCGACATTACCCATGGATAGAGAGAAGTTACATCTACGTAGCGGATGTACTAATCACCTTGCATGCATTCATTCTTTGCATCATCTTTGCACGAAAACATTAAGTTCTCCCTCCCTTAAAACTTTCCTTAGGAGTAAGAAAACTTTCAGTTTCCCTACATTGTGTGTTAATGAAATCCTGAATGTCAGGGGAATTTCGTACTTGCTCATTCTACTGACATTCCTTGATTTCAATAACTTTTATACCACACTTTTCTAAATATTGTTTCCGAACCTTTGTTGCCTCATACCTGTTTTACAACGTTACTCGTTGTTCGTCATCCAAAGGATAATGACGAAGCTGTTGAATACAGGTATGGCCATATCAATAGGATCCATAGTACTCATAGGCTGTACTATTTTTCTCGTCATAACCATCCAATTTATATTTACCAAATGGTACTTCGCCCCCATTAACAACGGTTCGAATACTAACATTTCGGTTAAGACACTCCATATACTTCATCCATTGTAAAGACTTTTTGCTGAAATGACTGCCGTATTGGAACCCCATTGGAGGAATGACGGGGATGATATTCTCTGGTAGGTATAAAGACCTGAAACATTGCATTGCACAGGCAGCTATAGTACAGGTCTCGAGAAAACATTGAATACCACCTGTTTTCTCTTCGATTAGATTCGAAAACTTAATCACAGCTCGTGTAAGAAGGAATACATCGTTCTGACAATACTAAAGCATTTCTTTCTGTATGTTGAACGTTTCACGATATCATACCACTCTCGAAGATACTTCCCTTCTTCCTCGGATTTGGAATCCAGGTCATAAAAATCGATAATAGGCCATGGGCCAACATAGTTCTCGTTACCTTTGGAATTAAATAAGACGGAGAAGTCGCCCTTCTTGAGTCTTTGTAATACCATGGTTTTCGGTAATTTTGAAAACTTTCCCCTTAAAAACAAAAAGCTGTCCTTAAAGAAATATTCCCGACCGATAACTGTATAATTTTCTGACCTTGAGCAATAATATTAGATGAAAAGTGTTGTTTTTCGATGATATCCCTTGCTACTAGTAAAGTATCAAAACAGGAGGTATTGTGTGAAATTCCCACTACTCTCTCAAACTTTGGACCTTGATTAAGGACGTGGATGACTAATGGTTGCATGTCATAAAACACAAAGTCTCGATCACCTTCTGCATTACCACATACAAAACATTTATACTCCACTTCCTTGTCCTTACATTCATGACAGCGATGAGAAGCACAAAATAAGTTTGCACGATGCTCACTATCACCCTTTTCATTCTTTGGTAGTAGTTGAGTTTCTACATCGAAAACAACGTACAAGAAGTTTTTGATAGGCTTCTTCTGTAACTTCTTAACGAAATAGAAGTGCGTCGGTTCAACATGCGTCAGACATATATTACAAAAACATTCCCCACAAACCTGATCAGTTTTTCGACGACGAGAATCTATTTGAACTCCACATTTTGGCCAAAATTTCACGTAGTATCATAGGGGCCTACGATTCTCTTTCATGCTATGAGTGCGATAGCACGAAAGAGTAGGAAATGTTCTAAACAATCATCGCATTTAATATTACTCTCTTCATCATAATCCCTAACGATATGTCTCTCCTCACACATTAATACTCATTGATACTCACACCTATGCTGATAACGATAGGGAGTAAGGCAATCTGGACAATATCCCCTTTTATCCAGAAAGGATTTTATACAAGAAATCACTACGAAGTGATGGTTTTAATAAAGCAGGAATAGCTTTTACTAGAGGAGGCACTCTGCCCCCGATACCATATAGTAAAATCCCTTGTCAATGGAGTGCGTACATAAACAACAATTTGTTCAATATCGCCAAAATGAGCTTGGAACTTGTCCAATTCCTCAATACACCCACCATTTTTCCCTTTCAAGGCAACAGTTGCAGCTTTACATAATTCTTTTCCTTCCTTAATCCAATACTTAGGATGCGTTCGCATATAGTACGTTATATATTTTGTCTGATTTGCTCTACTTCGAGCCAGACAAAGAGCGCGCGAGAGACAATCATACTCCCCATCGCCAATGAAGCTCGGAACGGGAATGATATGTTTTTCCAAGTACTCCTCCATTGGGAAATACTTTTTCTTATCATTCGGTTAACCCTGTCCACGTATTGGGTCCTTAATATGGCATTTAATCGTCATTCTTTCCCAAGGAGAAATACCTAGTTGGAATTCAAAATATTTACCAAAGTGGAAAGAATATGATTTTCATATACGGACGTTTTCTCCATGGAATATAAACGGGGCGCCCGAGTGTGTCGTTCGAACTGTCAATGTAAATATCTTGGTGGACATCTTACAATATTTGTTGAAGCGAGAATGTGAACAGGGCCTCAACATACTGCTCGAGGTTTAAAATACGACCCGGCTCTCGAACACGTATGGTAACCTCTAGTCCATGTATAGGAAATCTAGTGTATTCTCGATTATGGCGGGATATCACATCAAACATATTTTCTCCTGTTCCATGCAGCTGGGGATAGGCATTCTCATTCACCTATTGACTTGCATCTTCCCTCTCTAACTCTGCGATAGCCTTAAATATATCCCCCTCCCCTTAAAAAAATAAAAATTTCATTACACACTTCGTCCCCCTCTATGACATTTTCAAAATATTATGTTCTTGAGAATCCCTATCCACTCTCACAGCCTTTATATTTCCCCATTGAAATGTTCCCTATCAATGCTGTGAAAGTCTGCATGTTTGGTACTACATATAGCAGCAGAAAATGGAGTACTTGGTAAATGAGTAAGATAATTCGTCGGGAGTGGATAGGTAGAGGGTTCATCCATAGATGTAGAGGGAATAGGTGCAGGTGGTGGTGGTGGTAATGGTTGCATGAGTGCCGAGGAAGAGGATATCGTAGGAGAACAGATTCCAGCGGTGGTGCAATAAATGGTAGAATTCGGAAGGACACAGGTAATTATGTTTGCTATTGAGGTGGTGGTGGTAGTCCAAGCACTAGAAGAAGTCACAATTGAAGGAGATTGAGTGGTAGCATTATCTATATAAGAAGTTACACTGAATGGGAACGGAGGGAGAGACCTCCTACGAGGAATGATGGTCAGAGATTCATCGTCGTTCACACGAACATAAATCTCTGAATCACCACTCACCACATGTGGTAGTAACCCTAAAAACATAGCTACTACAGGGTCCGCTACTCTCCCTCCTTCGTCATCCACTGGATCTATGAAGATGGAATAATGCTGCCACTCTAATCGCACAATTTGATATTTACTGAAAAATCCCCCCATACCTAAAATAACAATATCTTCCTTGCTCTTACATGCAGGCAAAATGCGTCTACACATGTCTTCATCCCCCCTGGATTGTTCACTAAGTTTGTCAATAAAGTCAAAGGGAATGGATATAGTGGGAAAGCAGCCATTGACTGAGTAATTACATACCTGTCTCCAGGTGTTCAGCATTGTCTCCTTCTGTCCATACCCCACTTCAGCATCACATGTTAAAAGAGCTGTTGTTCTTGAATTGCTGAAAAAGTATAAAAACAATACATTAGTATTATTATCCATTTACCAAAGACAATACACATAAATGGAAACATACTGCTCAATTGATATGAATGCTTACTAAAATTAACTTTATCAATGATATTACAATAAACATTATTCAAATGAAATCGTAATAGAAAGATAATGTTCAAGTCCAATTCATGGTCACATAAATAATAGGTGAAAACTTTTTACATTTAAAATCAACATTTTTATACAACTACAATTTCCTTTATAAAATGTTAGATGAGAACATCATTCCAGTAATACTACCTTGATCGAGCGTTCATTAAATATAGAACATAATACTTCCATACAGCAAGATCACTTTATAAACAATAAAGTGAAGTCTTTCAAACGAGCTCCACGCCATTTTACATATTTCATCAGTCAACTTAGCATTCGATGTTTTGAGCTGGCCTAGGTAAACATACTCATCAACTATGCCTATTGTCTTTCCGCAAATGTTTATTTCCCTCTTTGCAGCATATTGATTGTATATTACTTTTGTTTTACTTAAGTTCATTTTAAAGCCTATTTTCGAACTCTTATTTCTCAGTTCTTCAATTTTGGTTTGTAGTTCTTCTGCACTTGAAGCAAATAGCACTATATCATCAGCGAACCTTAGGCGATGAAGATATTCACCATTAATTTTAATTCCAACTTCATCCCAGTTTAAATTTTAGAACACCCTCTCCAGGAACCCAGAAAACAGTTTTGGAGAAATTGAATCTCCTTGCCCTACCCTTTTCCAACTTTAAATCTTTCATTTTCTTGATGTAGTCTAATGACAAATGTGGCAGTCGAAAAAAATGTTCCGCAGTTACTTGATCTATGCATTTTCGATGAATTGATGTTCAAGTGATTTAAGTACTGCTGACAAGGAGACCGAATCGAAAGCTTTTTCAAAATCTACGAATAAAAAACATAAAGGAATTTCTTATTCATTAGTCCTTTCCATAACTTCATTCAATGTTTGTATGTGGTCCATTGTTCTAAATCCACGACGAAATCCGGCTTGTTCCCTTCCCTGGTTAAAATCCAAGTCCCGTTCAATACGATTCAAAATAACTTTGGTGAACATTTTGTATAGAACTGACACTAAACTAATTGGTCTGTGGTTTTCGACGAGTTCTTTGTCCCATTTCTTGTACAACAAAATGATAACATCATTATTCCAACTTGGGGGTATTTCTCTTCCTCAGGCACTTTGAGCATATTTTCGCAAGTTCCTCTTTCATCTTTTCACCTCCCCATTTAAACATCTCTGCTGTGTGTCCATATTATCCTGACGATTTTCCGTTCTTCATCTCTCGAAGTACTTTATCCACTTCTTCTTTCATTACGTTTGGGACATATACATCATTTTCTTCTGAGTCTTCATTTCCTAGCTCTTCTTCGGAGTAGTACAATTCTCTGTATAAATTTTCAAATATTATTATAATTTCTTCCTTATTTCCTGTTACGGTCCCGACTGGTCTCTTAACTGCAATTATTTGTTTTTTCCCTATCATGAGCTGCTGTTTGGTTTTCTTCAGCCTCTTGTTTTCTCGATTGTATTTCTAACAAAGATTTTCGATATATCTTCGTACACCCTCTCTTATTTTCTTCCTTCCGTTTTTATTTAGTTCTATATATTATGTGATTTTCTTCTTCTCTCAGTTCCCTTCTTTTCTTCATCAAGAGTTTAGTTTTTTCTGAGATTTTGCTATCTTTTTTCTTTCTGGTGTCTGCTATTTCATTGGTTGTCTCTCTTATTAACTCAGTCAGTATTTTATTTCTGCTATTGATATCTTCTTCATCCTCTAACTCTTCCAAAGCTCTGAATCTGTTGCTTAGTTCTATTTCGAATGTTTGTCTGTGTTTTCTTAGATTTTCCAGCTCTAAAAGTGGCAGTTTTCCTCTGATAAGCTTCTTTCTCTCAAGTCTAGTATTATTTTATTTCAGCTTACATCTCACCATCCTATGATCACTCGAGACTTTGAAACTGTTCAAAACAGACACGTCTTGTAGAATTGCTCTGTTATTCGATAGAATATAGTCTATTTTGTTTTTGGTTCCATTTGGGCCTTTCCATGTCCACTTCCTCTGGGGTGGTTTCCTCAAAAATGTATTGGAAATGAACAGTGTTGGCTTCGGAGAATTCCACAAACTCCTCTTCTCTCTTGTTTCTTTTGCCAGATCCAAAGTTTCGCACTTTCGAGACACTGCTCTGTTTGGCTCCTACTTTCGCATTGAAGTCTCCCATTACAATTTTGTAATGCAATTTGCTACTATCCAAAATCTTCTGTGGCTCCTCGTATAGATCTTCGATTTCCTCCTCCGGATGTGAGGTTGTTGGAGCATACACTTGTATAATTTCCATACTGTATCTGTTGTCTATCTTTACTACCCGTGCGATTCTATTTGAAATTCCTTCAATTTCTGTGATCCGTGACTTCAGGTCTTTATTAATTATAAAGCCAACGCCTGTCGCTTTTCCGTTTTCTGTTCCTTTAAAGTAGAAATAGTGTCCTGACGGTAGTTCCAACTGTTTCATTCTTCCTCCATACTTCTGATAGTCCTATATGATGTCAAACTAAATCCTTGTTAGTTCATTCTACAATTCTTCTAATTTGTCCTCTCCTTCAAGTAACTGACAGTTGAGAGTCGCCACGTATAGGTCCGTTCGAGTTGCCGTGTCGGTATCCTGGCAGTCTACAGTCCAAAACCGTTGATTTTGACCCTCTGACTTCCTGCAAGACTGACCGCTGCAGTTGCAAGCTGCATTCCGTCCTCCGGGCAATGAGTTCCTGCGAGGCTCTTTCCTTCCTTGTACACTTTGCATCAAAAAAATTGCGACAGCGAACGCCGTGCAGCTAGGCAACCCAAATGGCACCTTCTTTTCATATAATAGTGTCTGGTAAACAAATCCCCTCTTTCTCCTTCCTTCGTCTCGCCCATACTAAAATTAGCAAACATCATGAACACATTTTTTTCAAAATAGACATGTATTAGAATGTATAAAATGAAAGAACAAAAGCGAGACGAATCAATATACATAAATTGATAAAGGGAGAAATGTAAACACACACAATGAAAAATTGAAACCGATGGATGACTTTAGGCAGAGTAATGAAAGAGAGAAAAGGGGAGAGGAAAAAAAGAAGAAGATGAAGAGGGAGTACAGATAAAAATATGGAATTTAAACGTAGTAAAAAAGAACCTAACATTATAAAGTGAAGTGCTCACAAATCTAACTGCAAGATAGAAGTGACTTGAATTTTATATTTTTTTCAGGGCTATTCGAATATATAAAGGGTGCTTGAAAATTAATTTAGTCACTTTCAAAATTGCGACCATTATTGATGGTCAGATTAAATACTCATGATTTCCAGTGAAAATGCAGAGTTATGAGACACATCTAGGATAATGTAAAAATGCAACATAAATGCTTTCTTTGCGCGTGGTTCGGTTGCAAATTCGGTGGGGCTCTTTGAACGTACTGGTTCGGAATACAATGCAATCAGAGATTCTGCCAGGATTTTCAGTTTGGGGGTGTAAAGTCAAAATTGGGAGAATGTAGGTAGCTTTGCAATGTTTCTTTCCAATTTTGACGGCAAAAAAATGTTAAAGTTGTTGATACTCTCGAGGATTTGGGGCTGACACCACCCACAGAGGCCGGGGTCTGGCCGAATCACTGATTTTAACAAACCCAGTACATACCGTAGGCCATACTTTCCATTCCAGACTACTAATGTAAATTGAGCATACAAAGAACATGAATGGATGATAATTTTTCTGCTTAGTGTATCAGAAAGAGCAAAATTAGAATTCCAAACTGTATCAAAATGGAAAGTTACAAATGTTCAAAAGCAATATTCTTATGTTTCTATAGACATAGCAGAAATTACATGTTGCACATTTCAAACGTGAAAAAGGAAACACATTGAATGGTATATTCATAAATTAAATTATAGGATGGGACGAATTGTTTGTTAAATTAATATAAAAATAATTATTCTCTTGAAATAGCGAAAAAAGAGGGGCCATTTACTACCCATATCTTAAAATGTATCTGTTCCGAACATGCCACTCTAGATTCCAACTATTGTGAATATGTTTTAATAATTACAACACTAATGAACTAGTGTGTATAACAATTCGAACAGATGGAATGAACACTTCAGTGCTGAAACGGGTCACCGGCTGTCGGGGGATGCTGGCCAGATTTTGGAGTGTGTCATCATTTTTAAGATTCGAACGCATTCTGACGCGGTGATTCGATGTAGATCTGATAAGCCGGAGGATGAAGGAGAGATTTTAATTATTTCATTGCATTTGAACAGTGTTTGTTTGAGGGGTGACCAGGATTGGAGATGTTACCCCGAGAACACGAAAATGACGACGTCGAAATTCCCAGTTAAACAGAATATCCAGACCGGGTCAATCGGGCTACCGGATCACTTATGTTTGGGTCAGGCCCTATCACCGGGTCATTGAATGTGGTCCGGATTTAGCTGTGGAAGACGCACAAACAGAGAGAGTGTGTGTAAAGTAAGAGAAGAAATAAACATGAGTAGAGAGAGGGAGAAGATGAAGAGAATGAAGCAGCGAAGACACGATAACAATACATCAAGAAAGAGAGGAAGAGAGAAAGACCAATAAAACCATGAAAAGTATGTTATCATTATTCTAAACAGCACACATACTGTTTACTCGGATTGTGACCAGGGATGTTTCGTAACTCTCCACAACGAAGATGAATCTCTGTTTGAATACTTCAGTGCTTGCGAAAAAGAAACTGGCTGGTGAGGAATCGAACCCAGGATTTCAAATTTGAAGTCCAGCACGATAGCGATACTCCACACGTGTCTTTACCCAAACGTGCTTAATAAATGCTATAGTGGTTGTTTCTAAGAATGATAACATGAAAAGGGAATACTTCAGGTCAATGACGTGTTCTTAACTGTCCTTGTAGCCCATTGAGACTGGATTTGGACTTTTCCAACCAACGTTCGTAAATCGTCTTCCTCTCTTTAGTGACTCAGGTATTTGATTCCACAGTCTGAAGGATTCTCCATTTTGTATGAGCTGTTATGATTAGATTTTTTACGACCGCTTTTTAAAAAACTTGGCTTAAACAGGATTTGAACCTACGTTCGTTTGCTTTAGTATTTGAAAATCTAGCACTTTTCCTCTACTCCATCTAGCCAACTAAGAATAGAAGCCATGAATTATTAAGTTCATCTTTGGAAATAGTCAACTTCGTCCTGTAAGTTGTTTAAACCTAAGTACACGCTAAAATTTCTTTATTCAATGACTTATAGACAAATTAGTGGGCACTAATATCCCAAATAACAAAAAATCCAGGAAAAATGAAAGAAACAGTAACAGCATATGCAGTTCCTTTGCGCCGTGCAAGTTCAAAGTCACACTTATACACTGTAAAAATAGGAGACATAACGTTCATCTAAGCCTCCACGTCTTAGATTAACCTACATTCAACCAGTTTTCGGTTGAACGTTTTACTTTCTGTAAAAAATTTAAAATGCGTGTATACCTATATATTGATTACTTCAATTTCCCTTTTATCAATATATATATATGTATATATTTACATCCGTCTACCATTGTGAAATCCTCGACAGGCTGTATGTTTGTGGGACCCACCATTGATTATTATGTATAATTATATGTAAAAGCGTATATTAGACTTAGAAATTATCGTTATCAACGCTATTTACTTCGATTTTAGAAAATCCAATTTTTTCCGTTCCCTATTCATACAATAGTCAATGTGAATCCCTTTTATTCTTTTACCATTGCGGGACCCATATACGAATTTTTCATACTATCATTATGAAACCTTTCTATGTTCAGTCGTACCAACCTTTGTGCTTCATGTCAGTACTTCGAAACATGATGGTATCAGGAAGCGATAAATGAAAAATTGAGGGGTGTAAAAGCATTTTATAACTTTTCCTGCATATTATTTTTCAAAATAAGTTATACCCAGCTGCCGTGGCTCAGTGTTAGAGCATTGGTTTAGCAATGGGGAGAACGCGGGTTCAAACCCGGGTCCGGACATCCTGACTGAGATTTTAACTGGTCACACGAGGCAAATGCTGGGATGGTACGAGAGAATTACATGCAACATTCCATTACATAAAGATATTAATGGTACCGGTAATCCAGTTGTTTAAAAATAAAGGAAAAATAATCAATTACCACTACTGGGAATGAAAGCAGGATCCCGATTCCGGACGAGTGATCTACAAGTAGGTCAACAAGGTCTTTATGTGAAGGAAACTAGCGTCTAATTCTTTCGTGTTAGACAATTCCGGGGAGGCTTTCTTCATTAAAAAAGATTGTTGAATTAAAAGTCTCCACTTGTAGTCGATTGTCTTTACTTTCCACTCAGCTGAAGCAAAAGGAATACACACAACTTGGTCGTGGCTGTAGTAGCTTAATTGTAGAGCACTAGGCAGGCAACTGGGAGATCTAGGTTCAGCATTTGTAGCAGAAGAAATGTAATGTTTTGTAACAGAATTAAAACGCTTCAGCTTAGTTCGTGGAAATGTACTCATCAAGACACCCCATGCAGATACATCGTTGAATTTTTCTACATCTTTTTTTTTTAAAAAAAAGCTGTATTCCGTATTAGAGTAAGCATGCCTTTCATGCCCGCGAATTCTTCATTCAATTTCTTGATTTTTTTGATTTGCTACACATTCTTTGCTTTAGATTAACTGAAATTATTTAACGTTGGTTCTGTTAAACTAAATTAGGAGATGTAGGATAGGTTACTCTGTTCTGTTCTTACCATAATCTGGATTCGTTTCCAATTTCCTTTTATGGACTGAATAGACAATTTTATCATAACTCAGTTACGTCCGAGAGATGACATCCCTCGACGTTCAGTTTTCCGGTGCAGGGATGGGGAAGGTAGAATCTAGTGCATTGAAGTACCACCCTGGTATTCATATTGTGAGTCTGATGAAAACTCTGCAACCCCTCAGTCAGGGTAGCCGGGAGCGGGCTCGAATTTGCGTACCTCCCTATTTACCTATCGGAAACCCGGGACATTCCTAGTTGCCACGGGGCTGTGTGCTGCACGCCTGTTGATGCGAAAACAATATGCCTGGAAAAAGTTTTAAAACTTCAGAAAGCAATCTATAAAACGCAAAATGTCAATTTTCAACCCCGACACTCTGATCACTTTCGAAACCGTGATAAAATCCTTACATACGTAATTACTTTCTATCGAAAATTAAGCGATGATTTGCAGTTCAGAACTTTTGTAACAACGCGTAAGAATTATCTTTGCACTTAGCATTCTTCTAATGTATGAGACTCTGTTTGACCTAAACAGCATAATATTCATTTTCGTCTCCTCCAGGAAGTACTAGAAGTTACTCAAAGCAGTGCAACCTGGATTCTGTCAGACACTTTCAGTGGTGGTGTCATCCCCAAATTCTCGAGCACCCTTCCCCAACAACAACAACAAAAATAAATAAAAATAAACAAATAAATAAAAGTAATATAAAAATAAAGCTAGAAATCTATTGAGAACCTGCAAAACTCTACTTACACCCCTGAAACTGAAATTTTTGACAGAATCGCTGAGTGCAAAGGATGATTATTCATAAATTTTGAATTTACCCATTCAACGACTCCTTAAATAATAACTTTCACCTGGGGCGGTTTAGTTGGAGTTCATTTTACTATTTCTAACGTATTAGCAATAAGTTATACGATTTCTAACGTAAACTGCCATAATTTTATCTAGCGTTATTAGTTATGTAAGAAGAAAGAACAGATTTTGAATAGTTCCAAATCAATTTAGTGAATTCGGATCGTTCAGCTCATTACAGATTCCTAACAAGTAAGTATGTTAAAATTGGTGCTGGCAAGGATCAACAGGTTTCCTGGAGGTATCCAAGATATGTATGGGCACTGGGCAGGGTGCAGAATCTTCCCAACTTATGTGGGGAAGTGTATTTTCACAGTGTTAAATTAGAACCTGCGTTAAGCTCGAAAGTGTTTAATATTTCTTGAGGGAAGGAAATGTCCCATCTCCTGCATGATTTCGCACCCTGTGTATGGATATAAAATACACATATATAAAATGTGTATAAAATATGCACAATTACGCCTAAAAGTATTCTAATTCTGCTTAAAATTCTGAATGTAGAGGGCGTTTGTACCCCTGGAAAGATACCATAAATATGTCCGTAAGTGTAAGTTTACTCAACGCGGTACTGTTGTTCTTAATAACCTGTAAGTGATTCTGCCAGACCCCCGTTCCCAACGGGAGGGTGTGACCCCTCCAAATTCTCGAGCACACACGCAACTTTAATTTTTTACGGCTAAGAATCAATAGAACGCAGTAAAACGTTACTTACACCCTCGTTACTTACTTTACACCCTCCCAAAATGAAACTCATGCCAGAATCTCGGCTTCCTCTAGACTGAGAAAATGGTTATTGTTGGATAAATGTCCACCAGAAATACAAATTAACCTTTCTATAACCGCCCCTTGGAAGGTGAATCGGTCCCGAATACAAGGTCGTATCACTGACAATTCACTCGACGCTTGGTAAACTAAGCGAACGTACAGTAAACGTACTGACTGTTTATATAAGAAGTTACAAGAAAATTATGAAACAAGAACAGCATAATGTAGTTACTAATTACGTTTCAAGGCAATATAGTATCTCAGTTCATTTTCAATCAACAACTTACACACAAATGTATTATCGTCTCTCACTGCAAATTTTTAAATTCACACCCAGTTCTGTTTCTATCATGCTAATATCATTCCACCGAAAAAGGTCACATCATATCATTGAGCAAATCAAATTTAAAGTAAAACAAGTTAGCGCTGGGATCCTATTGACAATCGCGAGGTCTTCGGTCGCTTGATAGCATCTCAGACACAATGGCATTCCTTCTTATAAAATAGATTGGCAACACTAACAACTATGGTGTTTAGGGACAGGAGGACACACAAGGTTGTTCTACAACTGAGATGCAATACGTTTTCGATCTGAACATTTGCCCAAAAAACATATGGGCAAACCTTGGTGGAACTTAAAGGCCACATATGGAATTGTATAGCGTTCTTTAATTTTCACTCCCACTCCCGTTACACCCTCTGGGGTGTGTCGAATCAATAAAATAAAGAAGCCATTCCTAATGAATTGACGATATCTTTCGAATGACACCTCAAACAAGTTCCTATCTTCTGGTTCTTGAGACAGTCTGAGTTGCACTTTCACTCCATTTCACCTTCTGTGGTGAGTCGAAACGAAAAAGTAAGACAGCCATTCCTAATAAATTTAAGAGAACTTTCGAATGACACCTCAACCAAGTTCATACGTCTTGTAGTTCCTGCGATATAATTTCTTGTGACGGACAGATAGACAGAATCAGGATATAAAGTCCATTATTTTTGCTTTTGCTATCAAGGGACCTAAAACCTCCCTACAACTGATTTCATTCTTTTCCATTGTTGATCATTAAGGAAACGACAAAATATTTTAAAGCGTTATTCTTGATGTATACACTATAATATTTATGTGTCTGGCAACAAAGGACTAGTCCTATTTGTTTCTCAAATTTGAGGAAAATGAAATATTAAAAATAAGAAACCAAAAATGTTTACTTGTTTACTGTTACGCATTTTCGTTAAGAAATGAGGAGGTACTCAAATATGAACAAAAAACGTACTTAAAATGAAAGAAAGCATTTAATTCACTTTTGAGAAAATCAACTTTTACCAGTGTGGTCTTATTCAAGGTTACCATCCCAGCATTTGCCTGGTGTGACCAAGAGAAACCCAAGGAAAACATATTCACGATGGCCGGCACTCGGAACTGACCAAGTTTTCTTTTCTTTTTTTTGAAAAAAAAAAAAAAAAACAAGTATACCTGTTGAAATACTATACATATTTGTTAACATGCTGAGATTTGCACAATCATATAACGTGTTTTGGTACAAAATATTGTCCTGATAGGTAGTTCAGGAAGGGTGAAATAAAAAAAAGTATCATTTTCCATCGGAAAATTCTGTTTTAAAATCACATCAAGATCCAAAGTTCAAGCGTTTTATCGTAGAGCGAGATATTTCTATACCCAGTGGGAGGTATAGTAATCGTAAATTTAATTTTCGTTAAGATATGTCATACCAGGGAGGGACATCTATGCTAGTTTGGGAAATATTGTCTGAAGACATGCGTCAAGACTTTTGTCCCTTGCTGTACCACCCCAGCATTTGCCTGGTGTGAAACTAAAACCTCAAAGATTTTCAGACAGGATAGACAGCCGCTAGGATCGTTCCCAGGAGCTTCCGATTGCAATGCAAACTCTACCGACTGAGTAACAGCTGCTCGGTGCGTTGTTTCTTTAATGTAGGTCATAGCGCTTTTATATCTCCAATATTCATTATTTTTCAATATGAGGTATTACTTTCAAATAAAGGATCATCATCGTTTTAGGTATCATCAATTACTAAAATAGAATATTTTCACAGAATTTGCTCGATTTCATCGTTTTTGTCAAGTATGAAGTTATTGCACTGCTGAACTATCAGATATAATGTGAGAGGAGATTATCGAAGAATCATTAACACCGGGATGGTCTGTGCGCGTGGTCATTGGTTCAAGTCCCGGCTCAGTCTATTGGACGGAGGGATGCGGATCTCCTTTAACAAAATATGTAGGTCCAATCCTTAGGAGCCCAACTACCTTATCCCGGCCTGATCCAAAGATGCCCTGAAGTCATAAATAAGTTCAAGTAAATTTCCGACCTATACAGTACCTTAAGGACACAGGCTGTGATGTCCAATTCCTTGGTATTGTTGTTGGAAAACGAATAGGAGGATAAGAGTCAAGATCTGTATTCAAGGTACCATTCTTTGTTAACATAATTCACGACGAAAACTGAAAATTTACGCACTTTTCTAATTTAAGCATCGTAATGTACATTCTGCTCATATGATTCTGCATTATTATTACTAAGCAATCGTTACATCTTTTGCAATTAAATGAGAACACTTCCACGTGGTAAGAGTTGCGATCGTTCCAGGAACGGTGCATGGGCACGTAGAAGTAGTGATCCATACATTCTCGACCTATATTGCATGAAGTGAAGTAGGGTTTTCAGTCCCGTGCTCGACCGCCTTTACCGTCCAAGGTACCAAGGAGAACGGGGTATTCACTTCTGCTGCACACCCGAATCGATCCCGTTACATATGGGAAGACTACAGTGAATCAGCAGTGATAAGACAACGCGGGTGATTGAAATGTGTTGTGGTTTCCAGATGTAAAAAGATTTTAATAGGTGTAAGAGGATTTAATTGACTTTCTTGTTACATTTATTTTTAGCATTCCAGTTCTGGAAAATGCTTTGCAATTTTATCTATGCGTATACTGTGAATATCGCACCTAAGGTGTATTGCGACAAATGGTGAACTTTTTCTTTATCGCTGACTTAGTCGATTATTGTGATAGTTTCTAAGTCAGGCCAAGGCCGTCATAGAAGGGGGAAAGGATGTGCGAAGGAATCGGTCCTGTCTTTAGTGAAGGAACCATCCTAGCATCTGCATGGTATGACCAAGGGAAAACAGGGAAAACTTCAGTCAGGATCGAAGTTGAACCCGGGTCTATATTTTCTCATTATTTAATTATTTTGTAATGCCATATAACTTTTGATATTCTACAAATGGTCCTATGAACAATGAGCGTGACAGGTGTTTATTGAATAGCACATTTTAGTGACATTTCGCTTCAGTCGGGTTTTGTATTATACATGTACAGTCAGCGAAAACAATTCTTGAGCCTTGGCAATATTTCGTTTTGAATAACTTTAAAGTAGATCAACCTATTTATGTTCTGTTTCGTGTATTTTACAGAAAGTTATGTTCTCTTTAGGTTAGGGGAAACTTTACTCAAATCAGTTCATCCAGTTAATTACCTGTCCAAAGACTTCGCAAATCAATTTTTACGAAAAGGGAAGAGCTTTTGTCACTAACTGCACATATCACCGGCAATGTATTAAATCAGGCATTCTATATAATGGGTGATGATCGCAGGCAAAATATTTGTAATGTGAAGAATCTTTCTATTCTATTTTGGTTAGAATTTTGAATTGTGAATTGTTTATTGATGGGTTTTAAACAACTTTGGCACAGGAAGGAATAGGGTAAAAATGGATGTGTTAAGGAATCGGCCCTTGCTTTACTGAAAAGACTATCCTAGAATTTGCCTGGTGTGACCGAGGAATAAGGCGAAATGAATCAAAAGGAATAATATAAGCTATCCCTTTCAGAAGATAATCTGTATATGCAACCGCACTGTTGCAATGCTGGCATATAATTACTTCATAATAAAATAAAAAGTAATCAAACAAGCTACATAATAGTTTAAAAAGGCATAGTGCCACCGTATAAATCAAATGAACGTTCAAAAAGAAAATAC
>JAGDQP010004973.1:46590-75661 GCA_022664845.1 Lepisma saccharinum | reverse complement strand
CCCAGTAGCACACAAACGTTGAAAGTACGTGGATTAAATGTTAGTACCGAAACGTTATATTATCGTTGTAAATGTACCGAAATGTCAGCCTGTTCAAAAGTTTATTCGACGTTGAATAATGGTTGAGAAGAAACGATGAAACAAACGGGCTTGGTTGACAAAAGCAAAGCCTGAATGCTGTATATAGATATACACACATTAATTTCATTTTATCCGTTGCTTTTATCACGATATATGGTGTTAATTATCCAACAGTAAATAATCCAAACGGCTGCTGTGGGGTTGGAACACAGTAACATTCTACACTTCTCGTTGGTAGCTCGACGCATTGACCATTTATCCAAGACTCCACTTGCAGAGACCGCTACTCTTTTACTGTATCGTTGGAATTAAATGCTCGTTGGAATATAGTTTAAAATTCAACCTATTTTCAACATGCAAATGAACCTATGAAAAATATAGTTATTTACATTTCATTTGCTTTTAATTGTAATGTATAAGCAATTAAATTACAAATACAAGTGTGAAATGAAATCTAGGACATAGACGATAGGTGAAAGTACGTTACATTAACGTCGTATCAACGAAATTATAACTTCGTTGAAATATGGTTTAAAATTCAATCTGTTTTCAGCGTGTACAAGAGACACCAAAATTAGTTTGTGACATTCAATTAGTTTTTTTTTTGACATGACATTAGTAAGAAATACATTAAACAAAATCTATTATACCATAGTTGAAAATAATATATTGAATACACGTTGTTTTAACGTCTTATCAACGCAATAACGTCTTTGTTGAAATGTGATTTAAAAATAAACATTTTTTTGAACCGATAACGGTTAATCAACGAAATGAACCTAAAATCAACGTTGGAAATACGTATGTGTGGTATTGGGGTAGTATTTGCAACATAAGACTTTGGCAAAACATACAGTGATGTTTTTTTTACCGTAGTGCACTGTATTTATAACGATTAAGCGTTCATTATAATAAAAGTTGATTTGCCTAAAGTTAACAACTGTTTCATGACCGGACTTGTAGGTAAGGGACCAGAGGGGTCAGAAGTGAGTCTGCCAGAGAGAATCAGGTGAAATGCCAGGACACATTTTTCTGCGGGTCTGCCTAACCGCTAGGAGGGATCTCGAGGGGTTGTGTAGTCGAGTAAGTAGGAAATTAACCCCTTGAGTGTGGTGCTTGATCCCCAGTTTATTAATTCTCGCTTAGAAACTATACACTGAGCTTGAGAGCTATTTCAGTATATTAACAGTAAATGAGATATGTCATAGTATAACAGCTGACTTCGTAAAGCAAGTTTGATAGACAGTTTGATAGGCTGTATTGCAACTTATTCGTTCGTAATAAAGATGGAGATTGTAGAAAGGAGCTCGATGGATTACAAAGTTTTTGGTCCAAATATGTGCAACGGAGAGTAAGAAAATGAGAGAGAATTGTTAAACGAAGATAGTCCTCTAGTCAATCAAATAACATGTAAATGGCGATTCATTTATGATAGGTCGGCTGCTAATTTTATCTGCTTTTTAAATAAAAATATATATCTATTCTCTAGCCAAGCCAAATTGTATAATGAGAGCAATACTTCGTTTTCCTTGCACTTTGATGATATGATCTGTAAGTAATCGTTTAAATATGACGGCGGCTGTATGATTCACATGACATACGAACCCCTGGACACGTTCTGAAGTTTTAAATCAAATCCGTTAGGTTATTAAAATACGCAATGCTCAAGGAACTCACTTAAGTTGGCGTAATTGTTCTTAACCTCAATAAGGGAAGAAGATGAAGTGGTTTATTTGTTTCATAGCCTCTTGTGTGTATTAGAGAACACGTCATGACGAATAGAAGGCAATTCACATTCAGTTGAAAGTAATTAACGATTCAGGTAAAAGTATGAGGAAACAAAAGAGATATATTTTCGCTTTCTTTTTTCACCCGTCAAATATATAAATAGTTTTCACGCCGTTATTACTGTATTAATATGTACCGCATAGGATTTGTGTTCACTAGACAAGAATGCCACAGAAAACATTAGATATTAATTTCAAGTGTACTAACTTTTTGTTAAATCTAATAGGATAATTCCGACTAGGTTTACCGATATACAGGGTGGTCCACCTAAAACTAGCACCTCAAATATTTCGGCTCTATTTCACATAGAGCTTTGAGATAAAAAAGTGAATTACTGAGTTGCATATGGCAAATCAAGTGGTATTATTTTCAGTATCAGTGGCGGACTGAGAATAGCCATAGGAGGGGTCAACTACAAAATTTTAAATGGAAAGTGGGGTAAATATTCACTTCTGGAATGGGCATTCCAGGTCCGCCACGGATACTGAAAATATTACCATTTGATTTGCCGTATGCAAATTACTAATCCACTTTTTTATTTCAAAGTTCTATGTGAAACACGAGCCGAGATATTTGAGGTGCTAGTTTTAGGTGGACCACCCTGTATATGAGAATACTCAAAGAAGAACTCACTATTTACAACAGCGGTATCTATGAGTAATTTCGTTGGATGAGTTGAAACTGGGACATACGGTGGCAGAATATTCACCGTATTGTAATGTTGTGAGGGCGTAGGGGTGACACTCAACATTAAGACTCAACTTTCAACGTCGGTTTTTATAAATTTCGTGATGAAGTCCAGAGTCTCCAAATTAAAGGAGGACACAGGTCAAGGATGGACAAAGACACTTTAAAGGCATGTGTAGAGACAATTCAACGGATCATCGTCAGTGATTTTGCCAGAAAGTTCAACGTTACCAATTCACCCCATTTCCAAACCATCACGGCAAACAGGAAAGATGATGAAATGAACAACGAACTGGATTACAAGGAGATAGAAACAGTAATGAGTGGACTTCTGCAATAACCTGAAGATTCGTCACCACAAGAAATCCCTACTCGATCGCACTGTGACGTGTAATGAGAAATGGATCGCGTATGACAATCGACCTTCGGGATGTCGGAACGGAAATTTGTAAGCACGTGAGTTCCAACCTCATGGACGACCATCTGACTGAAATTTTTCGGTTTCATCTAGGAGTGTATGCCTGGATGATACCTTAAGTAAACTCCTGACCGTTAACTTCCCCCATTATGTCTCCTAGCCTATCCTAGTATGAATCAATGATACTTAAAGGCTATAAATAAATATAAATTCAAACATAAGGGCTTCTAATTTTCCTCCATAAATTTCCCCTGGTTGATTGTTTGTTGGGCTAGAGGTGGAAGTTGAGTAGCTGCTCCATTTATATTTTTAATTACGCTGCTCGTTATTCTGCCAATGCCCATTTCGTGTGATAGACCTAAGCAAAAAAAAGCTGTTCTACCTCCAACTTTAGTTTCAATAGCATTCAAGTGAGAATGTGTTGTATCAACATGATGGAGTCACTGGTCACTCTGCAAACTAGCTGTTTTGTGAACAACTTTGAGAGAAAGTTTGGTTTTCATGTTTCGAAATGTGTGCTGGTCTGTATGCTTCCCTGATTTTTCACCAATAAACTATTTCCTTAAGGTTTATCTTGAAGAACAGGTGACAACATTTGAACGCCTAAGAAACGGATAGCAGAACACAGATACTGCAAACTGCGATAGACAGTTTCATGCGTCTTCTGTAGGACACCTCAAGGACAAATTGAATCAAGGTAATTGCTTATTCTTTAGAACATACATGTTACTAAATTTGACAGTATAAGTCTATGTCGGGATTGGCAATTGCATTATTTTAACACCACACTACTGCATTCGTATTGGCCGAGAGTAAAATTACAGAGATTATTTGAGCTTTCCTAAATTTTCCATTTTTTTCTCTCTAGCATTTCTTATATTGTATGTTTTGAAATTACAATGACACATTTTTCACTATTTTACCACTCAAAGTTCAGTTTTCGAAATACAATATCTTTAGGTATTTTTCATCTATTCTAGATTAGCTTAAATTTCCAAATGTGTCTATAGTTAAAATTACAATAGTTGATACGAAAATTAAAATTGCCTAATCAGTGTTATTATTACCTTTATTCTGCATTAACAAACATTTCTCAAACTACATTATAATCTTTAAGTAAGGAAACATAAATCAGTACGTTTGATTTGTGGATATAACTATATTGATGTCTTGTTTTCATTTAAAACGATAACTGCTACCTTTTCATGGAGTGCCCTCACCCGTGTCAACCGAAATGTGGATAAAGGTGATGGGCGAAGATTCGAAAATATTTGCGGAAAGATATCTAGTACACACGAAGAAATACAGATTTATGGTCTCAGTCAACTTCTCCGAACTGATTTTCAGAGCTTTAGGGAGATTTGGAGAGAGATGCAAGTTGGTAAACGAGATTCATACATGCTGCATAGCTGAGAAACAAGATATCTAATGTTTATACTAGGACTGCTTCTCATGATGGCCACTGCATCTGGTTAGAAGAATGCAGCAACGGTGGGCTTTGATCGGCCGTGTGCCCTCCTTTTCAACGGTTATACACCCCCTATGGCTGACTATATGTAACGAAATAGAACGCGAATAAGTCCTCGTGGGAGTCATGAGACAACTCAATGAGCAATTCTAGTGAAGATTCACATTTAAATGGTCAGAGAAAAAAAAATCACATTTCTGTCCAGTGGGCGGACAAGCTGTTTCGGACGATGATGCAACGAGTGAAATAGGGAATATCAAGTACTCTTTAGAAATAAAAAGAAGTTAATTTGGGAGAAATATTTATAAATCTTATATAGCCAAATCATAATAGAAATAGAAACCAAACAAGGAACAAAATACTGCTGTGAACGCTATGGGGAACAAAGCCCCTGAATTTACAAAAAAATAGAAAACAGCGAAATTTAAGTTGAAAATCAATTCAGACATTTATGTCTGTCTGCACAACTTCTGCCATCCTATTTTCGAGACGGTTCTGAGTTTTTTTTAAAGTCAACCTGTTGAGAATTCAATTGTTTTGGTTCTGCCCTGATTTTATTTTACACAAACTTCTTGCACGTGCCAATTGTGAGTTGCTTATTAGAAACAATCACTATATTTATGTGGCCTGATTCTGACAGCGCCAAGTCCGCATCTGATAACTTTACACATTCAATTAAAAAAATTTATGGGCTCTTGGGACCAATGCTATTTATATTATTTCGGAGAATATAGTCTTACACATTTGTTGAATCTGACAGGGTTGGCAGAATATAATTTAAGAAAAAAAACAAAAAAAAAACACCGAAACAAATACAAACTTTGTTTATCTAACTACTTTACTGAGATGAACTGTTATTTTATTTCTATTTAATTATGATTGAAAACCTTACGCTCTGACGTGAATTCAAGTTTTGAATCAACCTTCCCACTGGGTCCCAATTGTACTAGAACTATCGTTGGAAGGAGAGAGCTCATAATACTGGGAAGTAAACAATGGAAGGAGTATAATCTGAGTGAGATACGAAATTTGTAATGCGCCCGGTCTAAAAGAGTGAGAATTTTAGCGACATTAAGCGATCTTTGGGCATGATTACAAAATATTAACATGTGAGTACATGTAGATTCAAACGGAATATTTGGATGCTTGCGTCAACATAGAAATTCACACGCAGCTGCTTGCTGTTGTACTTGCGTGCTGTTGTAAACAAAGTGATTACGCATAAGGTTCTACACTGGTTTCTCGACTCCCCTATTTACAAGGGTCGGCAAGTATTCTTGCTTCTCAATTTTTGTGTGATCTTAACATGTTTGATTGCAACAGTCTATATGATACTTGACACTAGATACTTAAGGTACCGAGATACTAATAAAAAATCAGGAGTGTTTGCTCTTTAAATTTATGATATTTAAACTGTAAATACATTATTGATAAATATTTCATACATACTTATGTTTCATATGTCGTAAAGCTAAAGAATATAACTCAGTGAATCTTGTGCATAAAACTTACAGTGAGATAAATCTACCAGTTGAATGATATTACAGAATGAGCATATAAAGTAATTGCCCAGAAGGCCGATAGATGAGTCTAACTTTCCTTGCCGCAAGAGAATGGGTACAGGGATTTTGTATGTTAATAACGAAGAAGAATACGTAAAGAAAAGGATAATGATAAAGTAGTAAGAAGCACAGTAAAGACGATAACCAGTAAGATGTCTGTTTGTTGAAGAAATTACTCTTAAAACATGACCGGGTGCTGATGTCTATTGTAGCGGCCGAGTAGTATAACAGACCATCGAAGGCCATAAGAAGTGGAAGAGTGTATATGTAATTAACTTGAACGAAAGAGCAAACCTCTGAATGTTAATGCCTTGCGTTTGGTATTCGAAAATTTTAAATTAAACTGAGCTCTACCAAAAACACGACGGTTAGCTGTAGCGCCACGACTTATTTTGCTGGGCATTGAGACATGCTAATCGCTTGTGGGAGCTGGCAGAATTATGTAACTGTCCGATATATTAACGACATAGGAAAGTATGGTCGTAAAGAAGGAAATAACGTTACATGCATGAGACAGCTGGTTAGGAGAGCGTAATAGTCCATGAAGTTTTGCTATGCACACCATTTAGTTGCTACCGTCAAATTTGTTCTTTAATTAAGGAAAGATTTTGAATATCACATAGTTAGAAGGATTTTTAAAAGATCGTCAAGGTTTCCATGTTAATAGAGAAGATCGTGAAATAGAATTTAGTTACGTCATTATTCACAAAAGACTGTGTTTAGAACTAGTTAGAACTGTGTTTAGAAAGTGTTATTAATTACCAGGACTTTTCATAATAGGAACCATACATTTAAGTAGTTTGGAGACATTGGATAGTGTTAGTCACGAGATTTTAAGTATTATAGACTTCAAGGCAGTAACATAATATTAATTCGTCTAAAGTGAAAAAGAGGTTCAGTGGAAAGACATTCATATTGGTATATCCAAGTGTATATAAATCCTAATACAAGTGAATAATATAGGAGACTATTTGCATTGAAATTAATAGTACTAGCGCTGATGAACATCGTATAGACTTTGTTATGTTTAAAGAAAAGCCTTAAAGTATAAAAGACTATTCATCGGACGTAGTGGAAGAAGTGATTTTCTTAACTGAACTGTGTTGGTAAAAGTTAGCAAATAGAACAAACAAGTGTCATCGAAATAAAGAAAAAGAACTCTTACTCATTGTGAAATATCTGAATAGAAGATTGAATATAACCCAGACAGCACAGTACACGTTCAGCACGGGTGCTGCACGGGTACAAATGCACGGCTGTACGTGTGGCGTACACGTATAGCACGCTTGCTATTCCTCATCAGGACGGGTGCAGTATACTTGCAAAGGAACGGATACCCGTACAAATGCACGGATGAAACCCGGCTGAAATGCATGTGCAAAATCCGTGCACAGGAAGGGATACGCGTGCAAATCCACGGATGAAACGCGGCTGAAATACATGTGCAAAACCCGTGCACACGAACGGATACCCGTACAAATGCGCGGATGAAACCCGGCTGAAATACAGGTGCAAATCCCGTGCACACGAACGGATACCCATGCAAATGCACGGATGAAACCCTGATTTTAAATGCAAATCCACCCTACACGTCCTGTTCCCCTAGCAGGTATGTGTGCACTACCTGTGGGAAAGCACGGGTACCTATACCGATCCTGCGGAGCAGTCGATATGAGGTCGTAGGTTCAAACCTGGTTCTCGGGCATCTCTGCGAGCTTTTCCTTCACTCACACTACGTAAATGGTACATTGGAAATAAACCCTCTCACCCCGGCTGAATTTTAGTATAGAAAGGCCCTAGAAGTAATGTGTGCATTAAAATAACATATATTTGTATGCATACATGTATATTGCTTCTAGGGTCTTTTTGTACTAAAATTCAGCCGGGCTGAGAGGGTTTATTTCCAATGTACCATTTACGTAGTGTGGGTGAGGGAAAAGCTCGCAGAGATGCCCGGCAACAAGGTTTGAACCTACGACCTCATCGACTGCTCCGAAGGATCGGTGTATAGGTACCCGTGCTTTCCCATAGGTAGTGCACACGTACCTGCTAGGGGAACAGGACGTGTAGGGTGGATGTGCATTTAAATAAGGGTTTCACCCATGCATTTGCACGGATATCCGTTCGTGTGCATGGGTTTTTCACATGTATTTCAACCGGGTTTTGTGGAAAGTCGCATCATCTTTCACCACTGAGTTTGTTTTTCCTGGTATTATTCTTGTAGAATAGAAATATTTATTATGGTTTGTTTTATAACTACTGTTTAACCATTTAATATAAAACCATCGAAGACTCCTATTAGAAAAAAGGCGCATTGGATAGAGAGCTGTCTAGACATTCGGGAGGTCGCTGGTTAACATTCCGTAGACGTCATCCTGATTATTGATTTTCCAAGACTTTTCTGAGTCACACGAGGCAAATACCGATGGTCCCTCCAAAATAGACCAAAGCCATACTATTTTCACAAGATTCCTATTCCAAGCTGAGCCATAATAACCCACCACCACCACCACGAAAAAAAAAATATAATTCAAAAGTCTTCATACCACAGCGGGTCTTTAAGATGATGATTATGATTGGTGTTCTGCCCGGAGGCAGGTCTATTACCCGAAGGTTCCTGGGCAAAGTGAACTGATGGCGGTTTGCCATTTTCTTCCATCGGTTTGAAATAATGACGTCCTAAGTACGGGACCTAAAGTTGAACGTGGGGATGGGAACCACTCGTGTCGCCACCGAGAATCAAACCCGAGATCCCTAAATTACAATGGCCACAAGCTTACCCGCTCATCCACCGAGGACACTTAGAAACAGCGAGAAAATCAAGAAACTAGCAGGTTCCCCAAGTACCGTCATATGTTAAAATAATCTGTAAAGCAACTCAAGCAGAAAAGGGTTAAAGTGCCTCGCCTAAGAGTATTTTAGAAATTCACCACATCACCTGAATACAAACACGGAGCAGTAAAACCTAAAAACAGTGTAAACAATATATATCAATCCATAATCACTAAGTGCACATACTAATTATTTCACATATAAAATCGAAACTATGCTGAATGCTTTCTGCTCCATAATCAATATGCAAAATTTAACATTCTCCTACATGTCTAGAAGCTGAGCATAACCTAAAATGCAGTGATGGGTCAAAAAATATGATAGTAAAACAGATTATATAATTGTATATTTTATTAATATAGAAAGTATACACTATACATATGAAAAGAATATATATACATATATAAACACACAAATACCTATTTTTTGTTTGCTTCACAGAACCGCCACTAATGATGGATTCTTCAAAATCAATTTCTTCATTGTTGTCTTGATCTTTCTTCTGTTCTCTGCAATTAAATGAGAGAGAATGTAGAAAGTAATAAATAATAAATATGGATCATAACACCTATTTAGAATTTTACACATGACTATGTTTAAATTTTCCAAGCTTAATTTGCAACTGACTCATTCGCAAGTGGGAGATATCTAAAATGAATGTTAAAAATTAAATGTTAAAGTGATAACGATTATTTAAACTTATCTGCCTATGTTCAGATTCGTCTGCATGTCAGTTTAATGTCTTGGAGCACTAAATTCTGCGTTACCAATAGTTTTCACACTAACACAGAGTGTAGTGCTCCTGGACGATGAACAGACATGCAGTTGAACCAGAAAATACGCGGATAAGTATGGTTTACAATAAATATTGATGTTTACATTTAATATTTATCTGTAAGTTTAATTATAATATGACAAATGGTAAGTCCATAACTGTACATACGTGTGTGGAGGAGGGGAGGGGGTAGTTGGGGACAGTTCTACGAGGACACTGCATGTTTATGTAAACATCGAACAAGTACGTCGGACGAGATAAGAAACCTGATATTCTTCTTAACAAATTATTACTTTTACCACATTCATCGCGATAGAAGATGTTAACATTTTATTTCAATTTATTTTATTGTCCTTCCGGCATCTGTAGCTCAGGACGGGATGGAGTAGGGATTGGGTATGTATCGGCCAGGGCCATAACAAAGGTACTATCTCGGAATTTTGCTGGTTAAACTGAGGGAAACCTCAGTCAGCATGGGCGGCGGCGGGATTCGAACCAGCTCGCCTTCCCAGTGCCACTCCGAAATCCAACACGTTACCGAATCAGCTACGGGAGCTGGGTAATAAAAGATGTTATACGTTTCGGCAAATCGTGTTTCACTGTCAGTTTCCATTGGTTACGATTTCCGTTTTGAGCCTTGGGAAAAATGAAATATTGGGAAGCACGCGAGGACTGGGAAGAGATCAAAAGAAAAAAAAGCAAATTGTATTAATGCATGAGAGGATAACGAACGAGTGCTCGCCAAGCAACGTAATCTCAGTCATATGACGGGATTGGGGTAAAGTTTTCGATCAGGCCGAGAAACGTTAAGTTCAATGGGCTAAAAAAAATCTGAATATTGTAATCATTCCAATCTAATGGCACACCCTAAACTAATGGAACCTGCCCTTAGAAACCCGATGGTACGAATTTGGAGTTTATATAATGTAGCTGCAAGGGTCTTACTTAAGAATTTCAATTTAATTTTAAGGCTTTTAGGCAACTTTGGACCAGGCAGGGGCAGGTGATTGGTGGGGTGAAGGAAGTTGGAGGAAACGGGAGAACCACGAAAAAAACCATGTGCACGATGTGTCCCCCACAAAGCCCATGGCAAGAGCAGAACTTGAACTGACGACCCCAAGCACCAGAGGCGAGCGCTCTAACCGTTGAACTACCACGGCCTTACCTAGGAAATCATCCCGACATATCGGCCGAGGGGTTAGAAATAGTGATTTAAAAAAAGAAGAAAAAAAAACCAGAAACTTGAGTTCCGAAAAAATGATTTTTTTTTTTTTTTTTTACTATTAGGGTGGTCTTGACACTATTTGATGGTCAATGATATCGTTATAATGTTAATCATTGTTAAAGATATATGCAGAAAAAAAAGACGGAAATCGGACTCCATCCGAGAAAGTGGTGAAGCATTATTTAAGTTTTGGGGTTTAAGCCAAAGATACTTAAAGGACAAAAGTGAACTGAGCTCGTTTCTCTTGTACATGGGCGGTAATGTGATTTTTACATTTGTAACTTTTGTACCTTTTCATAGTAAGAACACTTAATATTACTAAACGGGAACCAAATGTGCTAGGTAGGTAATATTCCTGACGAAAAAGAAAGAGATTTCATCAATAGAACCAGGGTTTTATTGCTTAGTGAAACAAAATCCTGTTTCTTTCCCCAAATTCCCGGGTTTTTTTTTTCGGTCTCAAAATCTCTAGTTTTAACACGAGTATTTACCCATCGCAAATAATTGACCATGCACTCATGGCTTTAAAATTTTGTTAGCAAAACTACAATGTCACTTAAATCAATCGCTTCACATACGTTGTGCTTGGCTAATTTCTTTCTCTTTTATTCACAACATTGGTATAATTTAAAAAAAAAACATAACGCATGGTGAACAAGGGTTATTTGTTGGTAAACATTTCTGTTCAGTACATTTCCTAACAGGCCTCCGTACCTACGTTGCGTGTGTGTGTTCATATTTTTGAAGATAATGCACAAATGAAAAGAAATAATGAAATTTCGGAAAGCGCCACTCCAAAATACATGTGAATGTGTAACAAATGAACCATCTGACATTTTGACACTGTTTATTTTATATGAAAAATTATAATGCCCGTAATTGATGACGTCATGCGCGTACGCAATTACTGGCATTCTATTTTGTCAGCTAAAATAAACAATGTTAAAATGTCAGATTGTTCATTTGTTACACATTCACATGTATTTTGGGGGCCGCTTTCCAAACTTTCATTATTGTTTGTCATTTGTGCAGTAGCTTCAAAAATATGAAATCACACACGCGCACATTAGGCACGACGGCCTCTTAATTATGATTCACATTTGAATGCCTAAATGGCCTAAAATCAATCAATTTCTTCCGAACTTTTACAGCTTTGCCTGTCTATATTTTAGTACGGGGATGTGTATTGGTAAACGATGTTAGGGAAGATTTGTACAGCGAGAAAGAAATTCTAACCTTTCAGCTACAAATTGAAAACCAATCATAGAGTTTTTATTTCGTGGTTCTATCCACACTCGTGCCATGTGGGCTTTGTGGTGGACAAACACCTTGTGCATAAGTGATCTCGGGGTTCTTACGCCCAAGACGCCACAGCTCAGTGGTAGAGCGTAGGCGTAACATTCTGGATGTCCTGGGTTCGATCTCAGCGGCCGACTATTCTGACAGATTTTCAAGGGTTTTACCTTAGTCACACCAGACAAATGCTGAGACGGCACCTTCAACATAGGCTCTAACCGACACCTTCCCTCTCCCCTTCCCGCCCTGAGCCTTAGATGCCTATAAAGGCCACAAATGAACTCGAAATAATTGGTTAGTGGGGCGACAGGCGTCTCTTTAGTATACATCGGGCGTTCCATTTGGCACCATAAATGGAACAGTAACAGGTGCTGTCTGTTAATGGATTTGCATCGCGTATAATTAGAAAAAAATATCGAACCTGACTTTTTCTAACCAGTCGTCTACGCTATTGCTCACTCGACATATTGTTCGTGATATTTGAAGCAAAACATCAATGGAAATAAGTCATTATGTCGTAAATGTATCATGATTCCGAATCCTGTAACCGTGACTTATATCGTTCGGAAAAATCACGCCAGACGTAAGCTAAAGTAACACCGGGCGGCATATCACACTATCACCAGCCCTGTTTACAAGGGAATTAGTGCTATATATAGAGCGTACATATAGAGCGGCCACCTGACTGAATTAATGAAATTTACGCTATTAAACATAATTTCAAACTATTTCTATTTGACAGATTCAAACCCAACCTAACGTTAGAAATAAACATTCATTCACATAAAAAAATGCTGTCATTTTTTAAAAAAGTACAGGGGTGGGGGCAGCGATCTAGAAACGTCACCATGAACGCAATTAACTATTCCCATTGCAGCTCATAAAATGCATGTTACGCAAGCTCGTTTACTTTTGCGTAACTTTTTTTTTTGTGTGCAAGGTTAATAACAGTGATCTTAAATTTAGGAAAGCGAAACGTTGTAAATTTATTTGTATTACCCCAATGTAATATATGATACATGTCAACGTAACTTGTAAACTGTGCACGTGCCTTGTTGGGCAGGGTGTAGATAGCTGGTCCACCCTATGCATTACTGCCTCTAGGCTAGGTAAGTTAGGTTAGGTTTCGTTAGAAATACTAACACAAAGTTACTACTTACATGCTATTTACAAGTTACTACAAATGCTATTTATTCCCATAGATGCCCTTGTACACGAGAAACAAAAATAAAATTCATGTAACATCATAGGGTGGACAAGCTATCTACACCCTTGCCATATTGTTCCATACATTACTGGACATTGAATAGGTATTAAAACGTTATAACAAATATGTCATCTGTTCCTCAAAGAAAAATATATCTATATATACTTAATGCCGATAAAAGTGCTTACCTTACTTCAGTGACTGTTACCAGGACAACACAATGGCTTGTCTTCTCTCTCCTCCTTAAGGTGGCGCTTATGCTATAGAGTAGCCTAGCAGACTTGGCCAGTATATAATATAATCGTGTAACTTCTAAAGGATTATTATTTTTTAACACCATTCACTTTGCACTAATAGGTGATAACTATTGTTTGATCACTGACTGTAGTAAAAGCACTTGGTAGCTGTAGTTGTCTTCATATCTCTGTTGTTTTGATTTGATGGCTTGTCTTCTCTTATTATTACAAAGGACGCGCCGTGAAATGAAACAACTTAACGTCTGCGTCTAGACTACAAACTAAATGACAAATGACAGCTCACATGCGCGGTGCAAAACGTAAAGCGCGAGTCTCCTGCTGGAAGAAATATATACGTTTTTAAATTCTTTTTGGTGCCTATTCCCTTTATAAACATAAGAAGGAAGCAATTTTTATTTAGTTGGTTACACTTCCAATTTATTCTCAGCTAGAATGAGAACAAACACTCTGTACGCGTACAACATCCGTGATATACATGTATCAACGAACGGATATGCGAGCCGAGGAAAGGATGCCATATTTGTTTTATAAACAAATCATGAAAACGATTTTTATTTAATTATGTGTACCCTTTGAACCTACATATAAAGGTTCACACTAGATATAAAGGACGTGCGCAGCATCCGTGCAAACGAACGGATATGCATGCCGTGGCATGGGTTATGCACGGATACCATACGTGTGGACAACCCGTGCAAAAGAACGGATATGCATGCCCTTTCACGGATTATACACGGATACCATCCGTGTGGAACATCCTTGCAAACAAACGGATATGCGTGTCCTGGCTCGGATTCTGCACGGATGTCATTTTCCTTACAAACATAACAAGAAAGTGCATTTTCATTTTGTTATTTTCCTTTCGAATCTACATATCCACACTATAGATATGAGACGAGTGCAATATCCTTGCAAACGAATGGATATGCGTGCCTTTGCACGGATTCTGCATGGATACCAGAGGTGTGCAACACCCGGGCGAATTACCGGATATGCGTGCCCTGGAACGGATTTTGCACAGATATCATACATGTGCACCATCCCTCCAAATGCACAGGTATGCGTGCAGTGGCACGGATTATCCACGGATGGCATTTTCGTTAACAACATAACAAGGAGGCTATTTTTATTTAATTATTTGCTCTTTCCACCTAAATATTTATTCCGCGCTAGATTAGAGACGTGTGCAGCATCCGTGCAAACGAACAGCAATGCGTGCCGTGGCACGGATTATGCACGTAAGCCATTTTCCTTAACAACATAACAAGAAGGCTACTTTTATTTCATAATTTACCATTTCAACCTCAAAATGCATTCCACACCAACTATACGAATATCCATTACATACGATCGGATACCTGTGCTGCACATGTGAGTCACATGTCTCAAGTAACGTGTACAAATGCACGGCTGTGGTATGGATTATGCACCCGTGCAGTACACGTACGTGTTGTCTGGGTAAGACAGTATATACAGTATCTTATTCCTATAATACTCTATTTTTTCAATAAAATTAGCGTATTTTCTCATCTAAGAGTACTCTGAAATCTTTTATCTATAAGTCCAATCATATCTTATATTCTATATATTTTCTATCTTAGTTTTTACAGTCCAATACGATGTAGTCCCTTAAAGAATGGCCATGGTTCGAAATATCAAAATAACTGTCATAATTCGTAAATATCCGTTTCCTTATGGAGTGAAGTCGAACTACAGAGGGGTCCACGAATCGCATCCTACATTATATTTGAATTTGGGTCTTCGGGCCACAAGCAGAATTACATGAAACGATCCTACCTGGTGAAGTGATGGGATTTGTAAAGTCTTCGGTTCTGCAGCCACGTATAAAACCTGTTGCTGAGTTCCAGAGGACATGTTTTTCTTTAAACACTACGCACCTGGCATAACACTTACCAAGACGTTCAAAAACTGTAAATCGGAGTGCATCGACGAAGCAGGTATACACGAAAAAGGGTAAACATTTATACCTTTAGCTGCACATCTTACAAGAGTAACGTGACATTATTTCTTAAAAAATGAGGTTCAATTTTGTTTTTCTCACTGAAGAACTTAACAAAAAAATTCACGCTACCACCAACATACTCCAACTGGAACTGTCCTGATTTCTCGTGTGTCCCCGTTGTATGTAGCTCATTTCTCGTCCGCCTCTTTTCTCTCTCTCTCTCTCTCTCTCTCTCTAAAAAAAGGATTCCGTAACATTCTGGTCAATTTCAACTGTCCTCCCCCGAAAGTGTCCTTTGGTGTTCTTCAAAAACGAAATTGGGTAAGGCGAGAAGGAGCCATGATGACCCCTCATATATAACTCAAAACTTTTCGTGGGTCCGAACAGCTAACATCCTCATCCAGAACCTGGGTGGTTATCGTTCGTCGCCAACAACACTTACTAGAATTTATTTCAGAAGAAGATTTCAAAAGAAAAGCAGTTTTCAAGTATTTTCCAGCACAATAAAAAAAAAAGTGTCCCAACATTTACCTATATGATGATGTAAAAAGAATTCTGCACGATGAAAATATTGAATGGATGCAGATTGTCACAGCGTCTGAGTACGAAGTGGGCGACCCGAGTTCAACACCTGGTCAGTACATTGCAGAATTTTCTCGTTGTTTCACATGCCTAGATTAATTTTAGATTAGTGTTTCATCTGAGCAAGGTGCTGTTAGAACACCGAAACTGTAACGCTTACTGTGTGTTTTTAGAATATGGTCAAGAGTATAAACCTTGTTAGCCTGTTTTAATTAAATTAAGTTTGATTTGTGTTTCCTTTGTTTTAACTCATAAAAGCTCTGTTTTAACACATAGACCTAATTAAAACTGCTTTACATATGCAATAAGAAGATACACAAAGTTACACGACATATCCGCTTGATAATGGCTTATTCTTGCTTATAACAACTGTAGTAAGCTCAAATTGCACACTCTTTTTTTCTTTTCAATTTGAATTGTATTCTCCTTCTTCACTTGCAAACTACAATTGAACGTTATTTTTGCTTGTTACTTCAATGTCAACTCCAGAAAGAAAACGAAAGTTCTCTTTCTCTTCTTTTTTCTCCTCAACCTCAGGTAGATTCTGGAAACAACCCAGGAGGACTGTAATTCATTCGTTCTGTTCCTATCCACGCATCTAAGAAAGAAACCCCTTTTCTTTTATATTCTTTTTGTTGTGTTTCTTCAAAACAGCATCGAAGAGTCATAATTTTGTTCTGGACTTAATTTACCCATTTCAATTCATATAGTCAAGGACAGTTTAGTCACTTCTGCTTTCGGTATAAACTCTTGCTTTCGATTGAAATCAACCCTTTCCCACGAACATATATTTGAGGTTTCTCAGAAATGATATTTATTTTATAGTTCTCTCATAAATGCAACGTTTATATTTTTTTGTTTCTTTTTCATTCTGTGTATCTATTGTTAAAATAATCCTTGAAATAAGAAAGTGTATGTCTCACTGGAGGAAATGTCAAATTTATATTTTTGTGTGATTTGTATTTCCCTATGTTGTATCCAACACAGAGATTCTTTGAGCAAGATATAGCCATAGGCATAAAACGTTCATATGTTACAAGTGTCAACCATACAGAAATTGTATTGTGTTACTAAGATTCTTTTATCTGTAAACTTCTTGTTCTATGTGTAACCAATGTAACCTCGTACAATGCTAAGATGTGAATCAAATTTATGTTTCCCGTATTGTAATGTTCCAAAGATGTAGAAGTTGACAGTAAGATACAGGCACGTTAAACACATTTGAAATTCAAGACACATAATCCCAAAATTCCAAAACCTATTTCCCACGAGATGATTCCTACTCCACTATGCCTAAGGGAAAACCAGGCCAATGAAGGAATACTTTTAGAAGAGAACCATAATCTCCCACTACAAGATTGAGGACCATCCAATGACCACAAGTGGAACTTACAGGAGTATGAGTTTTCCAGCTTTTCCTCTCCTTGCGTCTACAGAAGTAACGAACCATAAGTAAGTACGCATGCGCAACTCACTACTAGACTTCGCTACAACGAGCCCTTCGGCAAAGTAGAACGAGCTGAGACTTACATCCAGCTGACTGTGGACTGTCTCTATGGCGTCACAACGTATCCAATCTTCACGATTAGAATCGTATCCACCCAATTACCAAATTATTGGATAATTGAAGAAACAGAGACAGTTCAACTCCGCCCTAGAGATATCTCGTTCCTCTCCGAGAATCTCGGGAACTACGGGAAAGTTGGAGTACAAAAGATGGACTCTGAGACTAGGAAATTCAGAGACCAGTCCACCACCAGACACAATCATGTAACCTTAAGCGATTCCCTCTGGTTGCGCTGGTGTCGCTTTCTTCCTTCTCTCACTCTCTCTCTCTCTCTCTCTCTCCAACACTCAAGCGAATCCTTCTGCATAGCGCTAGCGTCGCTTTCCTAAAACCAAGCTACAGAAAGCTAAAATCCTCAACGACCTAAATACCTCGTTATTCCTGGTACCTGTGTCTGGTCTTTCCGAAGTTTACTGTAAGTCGGTTGCCGGGCTTCTCACTGACTACCAAGAGCTGTAGAGGTGCAGCTCCACCACCATCACCACCATCGAAGCTTGCCTGCAGTTCCAAGTCGTCGTCATGGAAGTCATGGTGACTCCTCGTTTGGCCGAAACTTTGCCTTTCCTAAATTCCAAACTTCACAACATTTCTCTAAAAACATACACTCATAAGGCAAAACTCCTGAGCTATAACACCTTGAACTGCTACATTCTTTCATTCAAAGATAGAAACTGTTTCTAGAGCCTAAACGTGTTACTTTAAGCTCACAAACTCAAAATTTATAAAACCTCTATAAGCAAATAAATAATATTCTTCAATCTAAGAAAAGGAACTTCTGATTTCAGACCAGAACTAATTGATTGGGTAGCTATCAAGCTTTCGACCGTCACAAGTTACCACGTACCTCTTCAATAACTCTCAAACGACTTCTAAAATTCTCTTATTCCAAGAAAACAGTCAAATTTCTTGCAATCTCTATTTTGTTTTGACGCTCTCTTCCAGAAAAAGAAGAAAGAAAAACGCCTCCGCTCGACCACGCGTCACAACGTTATTAATACTGAGTCCTCTACAACATTGTTGAGTTGACCCATTGAATTGTCTTGCTCAAATCTGATATTCGAACTTTTCATCCCTTTACAGATAACAGTGCTAAATCACTCAGTTTTGTCTAGCCCATCGGGCAACGAAAAAACATTTTGATCAGTTTCAGCTTCGAAAAGGACCTCACCTCCCGCGGGAACCGTTAAGTATAGAAAATGTGCTGTTCACACACCATGATCCTTTATTACCAAGTGATAAAGTTTTCGTTTGTTGGAAATAATGCCTAAACTAATAATAATATTTGAAATAATCAAATAATAATATTTGATTCCACGTTGCTAGTGAATGGAAAACATACCAGAAACTTTTGGGAAAATAATTATTAACAATACTGTATACATATTTATTACAGAGCACATCTTGAACACGACGTCTGCCAAATGTCCTCTGCCCGCATGGGGAGCACTGTTTCAGGGAAGGTGTATATGATGCTTAGCACTATGTGCCTTGGAATCCTGTGTATTTAAAGACAAGTGTCAGTCTTGAATTCTTCGATCAGGTGTAAACGATGAACAAAGATCTTTCCTTCAAGTCTCCTCAGAGGACGTTGTTGAAAGGTGTTAAAACCGTGTGGAGGGATGGCTAACTAAAATAATCGAAGGTGAGGACTAGACGATTAGTAGAGAAGGCTCGAAATAGAACTATGCTTCAAATCCTCTAGCAATTGGCCCAATGAACGCTGTGTGAAGTGAAAATTCATCCATGACGTCATGCTCAGAAACTCCGTTCCAGCATTCCGTGAACAAGCTCCAATTGCTCTGGCGTCTGGACACTTCTAAGCCGTGGCGATTGACCGTTTAGAACGCTGACTATGTTTTCTAACATACTCAACATGCTGCATCCCTCTGTTATAGACGCATGGGGCTCTTCATTGCTGCATCGTAATCCCTACTGTGGATTACGATGAAATATACTGTGGATTATAATGACATTTATTTGCGTAAACGTTTCCATCGTTTGGATTGGCTAATGTTCTAGAACAGAATGATTACAAGTCTTTCAGCTACCCATTCATATGTAAAAGTCACGCATGTGCACGTCCAGTTTGATAGAACTGCCAACTGAAATTGTTAGATTCAATACGTGTAACCATGTCTATTCACCCTTATGATTAATACCAGCCCGCTTCCTTAACATCCTAATACGCAATTGATTATGAGAACTCATTACTCATTTGAGACGAAATTAGACCCGAAAACCCTGTTTTTGTTTACTTTTTATTTCTACAGCAGGATTTCATTCAGAAAAACCTCTCTGAGGGTCATTTGTACATCTTCTGGGGATATTTTGATCTCTAATGTTCTGTTTATTATCACTATTCTGTGAGAAATTCTGGAGGTTTATTCTACTTTGATAATACTCTCGCCCAATGTTGGTCAGTGAAATAAGGATTTATTGGTTTGCAAGTATGAGGTAATAAAAGGAAAGAAAATTAACAAAATTAAATAAAAATACAGAGTGGCAATTTGTGTATTTTTATTTCTTTTGACGAAGTACGAATAACACTTGTTAACAAGACAGAATTAATTCATCATAAAAAGTAACAAGCAAAAATCTTCTAAGTAGAGTAGAAGAACCAAACTCGAGAAACAAGTTAAAATCTTTTAAAGACATTAACCAAGTATTTGATGTGTTGGGAAGCAGGAAATCATAAATACCTTTTGTCTTACAACATGTAAAATTAATTTTAAAATTTCTTCAAACTTAATGTCAAACATTTTTTCTATTTTTGAAGTTGATTGAGGGTGTGGTATTGAAAGTTTTACAATACTGTAGAAGGCTGTAGAAGTAGATAATTTGATATGTTGTATGATTTACGACAATGATCTTGTTTGTATCGTTTCTTAGCATCTGTCTGGGTATCAGCAATAGCTACCACATGGAGGCGTTGTTGTTGGTGGAGGTGTAGTTGGTGGAGGTGTGGTAGGTGGAGGGGTTGTAGGTGGTGGAGTTGTTGGTGGAGGGGTGGTTGGTGGAGGGGTAGTTGGAGGAGGGGTAGTTGGAGGAGGGGTGGTTGGTGGAGGGGTAGTTGGTGGAGGGGTGGTTGGTGGAGGTGTTGTCGGAGGTGGTGTTGAAGCCGGTTTTTTACACTTATGCCCACATTTCGCACCCAGCATATTCCCTAGCATAGCATTATTCTGGTGTAGCAGATTCCCAACCATCATCGATGTGTATTTCCCCGTGTCATCATCCGATCCACAAGCTGCTAACTGCAAAGAATAAAATATATAATGTAATGGAACTAATTTTGTCTTTAAAATTATAACCTACAGCTATCAAAATTATCACTGAAAAATCTAAAGTTGTATGACATCATATTGTTTTCTATGTTCGGAATTGTTTGTTGGTAATACAAAATTAACTAAATCATTGAAATTATAAAGCATTATATAATAAGTATTATTTCAAAACAATTCTTAAACCACCTAGTATATTGACCTCTTACTTCATTGTTTTCTACATTAAGCGGAAGAGATGTTTACTAGTGTGTTTCGATTTTGTTTTTTCGAAATGTATCGTACCCTAGTACCAAAAAGTGTGTATTGGTGGCAGAGATCTCGTGTGAGCGATTTCAGAATTTTTAAAAGTGTTTTGGAGGTACGGCATCGGCTTCGAATGTATATGTTATGCAAGCAGCACAACATATTACCAAAATCGGCTCTCTAGTCGCTTCATCACCATATTTTTTGATTGGCATGGGCTTGTTTTGTGTGTTTATGATAAGCGAGTTGATTGGGATTCGTTTTAATGCAGTTCTTACAGTTTTAGCCGTATTTAATCTAGGAAATGCTCCCCAAATGCCCAATTTTTGTGACAAAATCAGTTTTCCTACAACTATTCAGGGCATACAGTGCACGGTTTGGGGGTTTGAAACCGCCATAATAACTTCAGTGTTGTTTTATTCTAATACTTTGAACAAATCCATTGCTTCGTTGCATTTAATGTCTATTATCACTTGATATATCCTAGAGGTTACCACTTGGAAGTAGATGGACAAGGATATGCCAACTCAAAATCTGCCTTATGGCTTTTAGCTCATTCACCTTTTATTTAAGTGAGTAGTCGCACTACCAATATAATAACGTCGGCATGTCCTGCCTCGATTTTATTATTGCACAAACAAATTCATGCTGTGCATCACTTAAAAAGACATGATGAAGAAGCTCCACTTACAAATTAGACGACTATTTCCACTCTCTGGTTGTGATATGGGAAGCAGTGAATATTACCGTCACCAACATCAGAATTTTTGATATTTTCTCCCAGTTCTTCTGAAGTGATACACTTCGTTAAAGGAGGTTTAGAAATCAATTACGTGAGCCAATCCATCGTATTGTGATAGTTCTCACTGTCCAATTTGACTTTTGGAAGGAGAAACTCATGAACACGGTTTTGTTTCCTGGCAATTCTTGCTCTCTTTATTCTTCTCCAACCGAGTCTTCTGATTTCATGATTGCTGCCGGTTATCATTGAGAATATGTTTTCTGGGTGCTTCAGAAACCATAAGTTTGCACCACTTTGCACCAACAGGCCGATCCTCAGCTTCTAGAGCGCCGGCTTAGCTATTGTAAGGTCCTCGGAATGACTCCTCTAGACATCCATCTTGACTGAGAGTTTTCCACATTTTTCCTCACTCACAATAGGTAATTGGTCTCTACAAACTAGTTCCTGGCCCACTGCCTTACAACATCCTCTCCCCCGCTCTATTCAGGTCTGATCCAGAAATGCCTAAAGGTAATTTAAATTCAAAGCACCACTTTGTAGACGACGTCACAAAGCTTAGAAGATAGGAAGCGTAAACGTTGAATGAGGAATTTCATAGACAACTGGATCCTCCTCAAATAGACAAAACTGCTTTCACTAAAAACTTAACGGGTGCGTATACTTATATCTCATATCTTGCTGAAGTGCACAATTCCTCAGTTGGATTTCCTGTGCTCACGTAAAGACGAATGATTATGTTGGCTATCGTGAACCATCTCGACTGAACTATTGATCCTAGCTCCTTACGGGCGAGTTTTATTTTCAGTTACTACCGCTGAAAACCGCGTTGCATATTTCTAATTAGAATTCTTGATAGATGTGTCTGCTATATCATCGACCCGGTCGACAAGTATTCAAAGAAATAAAGAGGCTAATTCTCACACGTAACAAGTGCTTTACCTATTGGTCCAGCATGCGTTTTGGGTCCTTTTGTTGTTCCATCTAATCGTCTTATTATATGCCTTAGAGGCAGCATATTTAAGTGCAACAAGCACACCGCATTTTGCACGGCGGCGCCGGAGGTAATTTCAATTAAATGATCTATACGATATTGTATTCTTGAGTTCACCAATGTTCCATCACAGCCTAAATCCGAAGAGGAGGTAAATCGGTCAACGATGTTCCTGATGGTTTCGTGCGCGTAGGCTGACTCAAGAAAAACGTGTCCTATATTTCGCGTCCCTGACTCTTTGATCAAGGTAATAATATGGTCCTCACTTCTGTTTTTTCTGTAAGAGCAATCACCTATATTTTCTTTCGGTGTACATTAATAAAACATCTTCCTTCCTACGACCGGATCTTCTAGCGAGATTTTGTAAGTTTTCAAGCAGACACTTTGCACAACGTTCGATGCAAATACGCCTTTAGATGTCATAATAAGTAGACACGTCACTAGTCAATGCTAATAAAGTAAGATGAAGAAATAAAGCCAAATTGCAGGGAATTTGATTTGATTATGAAATTGGGAATTTTGGGGACATATCGCATTTAAACGGGTCCCACTCATCGCGTTTATCATAAACACACAAGACAAGTCCATGCCAATCAAAAAAGTACGGCGATGGAGAGATTAGAGAGTAGATTTTATGAATATGTTGTGCGGGTTGCATAACCAATATTTTAATAACCTCCAAAACACCTTTTAAAAAAGTTTGGAATTGCTCACACGAGATCTCTGCCATCAATGCACACTTTTTGTCACTAGGGCATGAAAGATTAAAAAAGCCCTTTTTTTTCTGGACACAATAATCTAGGTAAACAAGCATTTCCAACCAACGTGAGTGGAAAAATGTGACTTCGTAATCCGAAGGACTCGATATTGGGACCGCTCATTTTGACAAATTATTTTTTGCTTTTTTGTTCAATCACATTAAGCGTAATTAGATTAGATATTTAAATAATGAATGGGTATCTTCATCCTTCAGTCGAACAAATTTTATTTTATAACTTGATAGCATTTTAACCGTAAGATGGTTTAATGTCCGTGGGATTTTGAAATATAGGTTTTTCCTCCGTAAATAAAATGTACATGTTTGTGATACTAAAAATGTATTCGAAAAATAGAGGAAAGCTTTTGAAAGAAAATATGAATTATTTTAATTATATCCAATTTTTTGCCGATGTAAATATTATTAATTTTAAAAAATCACCTTGCTTGTTGTTGTTGTTATTGGGCCTTAATATTTATGCAAAATATTTTTTCACGTTTTAAATAGCGATTTCTAAGTTTTCCTTGTAATGTGCACTTCCTGTGAAAGTTGAGCCCTAGTGGTGAAAACGGATCCGGTCATACGCATTCTGATACTTAGAAGCATGAATGACTACTCTGACTAATGACAAATTTATTTTGGCGAATGTGAATTGTATTTATGACCTTTAAGCATCTAAGGCTGAGGCCGGATAGGGGAGGAAAAGGATTCAGAAAAGTGACGGCCAGGTGCGATCCCGGTATTTGCCTGGTGTGACAGGAAAACCCTGGAAAACTCACAGTCAGGATGGTCGGCCGCTGGGATGGAACCCCCGACCTCCCGATTGCTACGCCAACACTACCACTGAGCTACCACGGCTCGGTAATTTATTTTGGCGTTTTGTCCGCAGACAGTGACGTCGTCTTTTTTTATGGATCTCTAAGTACACCAATGGATTGTCTAAGTACTACTTTTGTCTTAACTACAGTATATAATTTTAGTTTAAATCGCATCTCGTAGTTTGGCGTTAACAGACAGAGATATTTAAAAAATTCTAGTCCTTTTTAGGAGCGGGTTATGATGCATTAACGTCTCCAGCTTGTGTCAAAGATTGCAGACCGTGTCGTAACATCAAATTCAAATGTAACACTAAAGTTTTGTTTTCGAATAAGGCATTGTCCAAGACCAAACGATAAAATTAATTCTTTTCTAGGCCTTTTCTCTCCCTTACGAATCTTTTCCTAAGTAGTTCTTCGCTGACGCACAATTATTGCAATGCAATCTAGATATTTAATAAGGAAAATGAACTATTTGCTAGCTTTCATGTGTGTGATTTCGATAAATTTTACATTGGCAGGCCGCTGAAAGTGCATCTCAGATCAGGTTAATATTATATAATAGTTTTATTATATCTTTTTTCTATAATGCATTTGCATTGTGATGAAATATATTTCAAACGTAATAAACCTAAATATGAACTGCCAGTCGCTTTAATTTCCAAGAAAATGCTACGTTCTTCTCATTTTATTGCTAAAGGAAGGATGAAAGTCTATACCCAAGTGGAGAGATAGCTAACCCAATACATTTTTGAGAAATATGCCTCACAAACTTCTTGCACGTGACCTGCTTATTTAGTGCTACTACCGTTGTAGAATTAACGCAACACCATGCACGATATGTCAATACAGATTAACATATATTCTATAAAACTTCTACCAGCAATCATATCATTCAAATATTTATATTGTAGATTGCACAGTTTAAAACAAATGAAGTATTTGCTGACACCTATGGGAAAGAGAGGTAACTTATGTAATATTTCGAATTGTTCATAATTCACAAAATACTTACTGTCCATAAGGAAATCAGTCCAAGCGCGACTGACAAAAATGTCTTCATGCTTGATGCTAAACAAATAAAAGATTGAATTATTACAATTGTTTAAAACTCAATGAAATCTTAAAATTTACACGAAAATAACTCCTCTTAATACTAACTAGATGACTGACTCCTAATATTCGTCCTTAATCACACGATTATATATATTTTTTCGTGACAGTGAAATGGTCAAACATTTTTCACCAAGATTTCAGTATTCTAACTAGTCAAATATTATGGTATTACGTATTACTACTGCCGACCGGGTGGCCGAGCGGGCTGCGACGGTAGGCTATGGGCTCGAAGGTCCTGGGTTCGAGTCCCGGCATGGGTTGTGGATTTTAACAGCTAAAGGCGAATCGTGACGGGTCGAAGTCCAAAGTTACTAGACTGGCCCATATAAAAATAAAATAAAGTTTACCAAGTTTTTACGTATTACTACTATAGTATTTGTTAGTACTATCATACGTGTTACTTTATACGCATTATTAAAAAGACTATTTTCGGAAATTATTTACCGAGATAAGAATTTGAATTCTATTTATGGTCTTTAGGCATGTAAGACTCAGGCCTGGATAAGGGAGGGGAAAGAATTCGAGAAGGTGTCGGACAGGTCCTATGTTGAAGGTGCCATCCCGGCATTTGCCTGGTGTAACTGAGGAAAACCCCTGAAAAAACTTGCCCGGATGGTCGGCCGCTGTGATCGAACCAACGACCTCCCGATACGCCAACGCTCTAAGACTGAGCTACGGCGGCTCGGTACCGAGATTAGAGAAATATGTACTATTTTATTCGCCTCGCCAATGATAAGAATAAAACAATTACGTTCTTTTCTCTAGCTGTTCCATTAGAATTAGAGACGCTCAGCATTTACATGTCGGTGGCCCGCGTTAACTGTTGCAAAAGTCTTTGTGTGTCATTGGTCCTGAATTAAGTACACAGAGGGTGTCGCATCTTATTTGGTTAGAGGACGATATTGCACTACACATTATTATAAAAACCACACAATAAGCGTAACAGTTTCGGTGCTCTATCAACACTTTCTTCAGAGAAAACATTAATGAAGTTTATGTGAGTGTATAATTATGCATAAGAAGCCAAGATATCCTTCCCTAGGACTAGAGGGCGTGACCCACGAGCAAGTAAACTGCTTACAAACTTAGATTGGTTAAAATGTATTTTGTTTCGGTAAATGAACAATTTCTGGAACGTAATTGGCATAAGACGAAGAAAAGATTTTTTGGATTCTGGGACTTAAGTACTAACTCACATGAAGAAAGTGTTGGTAAAACACAGAAACTGATATGTTTACTGTTTTTTTTATTTTTTGATAAAGTAAAGTGTATAAACCTCGTCAGCGTATTATCATTAAATTATTGAACTGTTATTTTGAAAATACGAATCATGCTCTTTTCTTAAATTATTGTTTCCTGCTACTTTTTGTGAACAGCGACATCTACTGTTATCGCTATAGAAAGTTTAATTTAATTATATTTACAGGCATATACTTATATTGCTGTCAGTTATATGTAATAGAAAGAAAGTTATTTGTACACTACAAGTAACTAATCAAGAAACAAATTATTATCAGACAGAATAATGCAAAAAAACAAAAAACAAAAACAAAAACAAATGAATAGTACAGAGAAAGAAAAGGGTAAGTACATGAAAAGTGGTTTATCGTAAAAGCATTTAAAAGTCTAACTTTTCCATTTACTCCCATGTATTTTTTATTCTCATAACCGTTATAACTTACTAATTATTTCGGATTTTGGATTGAAATATTCTGAGGTGTTAGCTGCCATTATGTGGTACGTGATCCGAGTGCATTTATTTTTTATAAAATGCACATACCCTCTTCTTTCCCTGTACTCTTCAAATATGAGGTGACTAAATGTTACTTCTAACTTAATTCAGAATTCATGTCTACCCTGAAGCAATAAAAAACCGACAGATAAAGGAAAGTTTCTCAAGAACAAATAATAATTCATTGATCTGACCCACAAATTGATCGATCCTCCAGATATACAAGTCCGCCACCGGGATATCATTCACCACGGCAAGCAACCCACACTTCACAACGACAATGCACATGAGATTTAATAAGGCTGTCATTACTATCTATGTCAGTTAAGGTCCTTTTGATCTTGTATGCTTCTTGGAGGGGAACAAACACAGCCATGTGTCAACCTAGAGCATCCCACGATAAAGGGCCGGCCGGATGTGAAATAGAATAGCTTACTTCTGCCGGCCACTGCTGCCGGCCCCACACTGATTGAGTTTCTAGCAGAATTTTTTTATCAGTTTCACCAGTAATTCCAAAATGGTACCTTGACAAACACCCTGACAACTATCGTCTAATTCCTTAAAACCTGGAACAGTGCTCGCCAAGGGACAATATCTTTGAGAAATGTAAATATCGTAAAATAAAATTCATATACATACATGACTTCATACATACCTTCAACAACAATAGTCTATTCTATCAGAGTTGGATTCTCTGATAGTGAAAACTGTTTCTGTTTGGTCCTTGCTCTGGGACAAGCAATTTATTTGTTTGCAATAGACAACCAACACGTGCAACTAACGATGTTGTTTTTGTAGTATGCGAACACTATCTAATCAAATGTATCTAGTTCCTCCTTCCGTGGTACACATTGACTGACTGTCAAGGCAATAAAATGTAATACTATGGCAGCTTCCTGTTTGTATCTTAATTGAGGCTAAGGTCATTCTTTGACTGATTATTATTTTATGTTTATACATTAAGTACATTTATTGTTGTCTTTTATTATGTAATGCACCCCTCAAAAAGGTATGCCGACTGGTCTTCACATCAAAAGAACTATATGTCTCTAAACGCTTAATTTCATTATCCGTTCGTTATCTGTACTGATTTCATGCTTTTGGGTGTATTCCTGATAGTTCATTGCGGAAAAAAAGTGTAACTAGCTTCTTTTCTCTCTCTCTCTCTCTCTCTTAATATCCCACAAAAATGGAATTAATTTGACAGAACAACACTATCTGGTGGATCCAGGCTCCTCAGTCCAGTGCGCAACTTCGCGGACTCCATCAACAATGAGTTTTCCAGACGAATGTCGAGTTGGTACTTTAGCTAGGTCTCTGACGTTTACCATCACAAAAATGAGTTAAGGACGCCTTCTCTTGGATGTTAAGGGCTGAGACCATAGCCGTCTGCTAAGCCCAAAAATAGGAATTAAACAATACAATCTCCTAGAGTTGAAAAAAAAAAAAACTACAAAGAATTTTCGTAAATGTAGATAAATGAAGTCTTCAATTATGAGGACAGAAAATTAACGTTGGTTCAAGATTGGAAGTTCCGTCAAAATAGAAAAGAATGCACTAGAGATTTGTATTACTTACATCTTCTGTACGTTGTATTTTTAGGTTCTGTCTCCACCTAATTCTCTTTGATGATAAAATATTTATTTTGGACAATTTACCACATCCACAGTTGGCAACATTGTATTA
>JAGDQP010004973.1:0-46580 GCA_022664845.1 Lepisma saccharinum | reverse complement strand
ACATCGGACGTTTATCATTCCCCTGGAATATCAAACATTCAGTAAATAAATCTAGTAACATTTTTTAAAAGATATTAGATTGGTAGCATTCTTGATTTAATGTCACTAGATTTTAGTTTATTATGTATACTCTATCCAGGTTGGAGTTTCTGGGCTCCCACCAGGCGCCTCTCCAGGTGGCGGATAGGGGAATGCCGACCAGATATGGTGGGTACCGGAAATATTCCGGGGCTGACCAAAACCAGTACTACTGCTTTGCAGTTAGTAGAGGGATCTACAAAGGCTAGGGGAAGATAACACCGAATAAAAATATCATGGTGAGGGGAAGCAGCATCACCATTACCACTCTGAGGCTGAGTATGAATGACACCGGCAAGGTTCAGAGATGGACAGACTACGACATCTTGAATGTCTATTTTTACTGCGTGATCTTAGAGCTGACAACTCTACACCGCTAAAACATGTCAATAGTAACAGATGGTTCATGGATTCTCCTGGGGTAAAATATTCCGGAGGTAAACTAGTCCCTCATTCGGTTCTCCGGGCGGGGACTGCTTCAGGGGGCTCAAAGAACATAATTAAGAAAGACCTTAGAATAGGAACGTGGAACGTACGAACGTTATACCAAACGGGCGCTTTCGAGGTGACTATACGCGAGACCGAAAAGTACGAGCTAGACATATTAGCGATACATGAAGTTTAATGGGAGGGTCAAGATAGCATCGGACAGGGCAAGTACACTTTCTACTACGGTGAAACACAGTCTCATGATTTCGGAACAGGATTCCTCATTAAGAACAGTATCCTTCAGGCGGTTACGAATATAGAGCTACGATACGTACTCGATGGGAAACACTGTTTTAGTAAATGTCTATGCTCCGACCGAGGTGGCTACTGATAACGACAAAGATATATTCCACGATGAGCTAGAAAGGTTGTTTGACCGATTACCGAAGTATAATTCGAAAATTGTGTTGGGTGATTTCAATGCAAAGGTAGGGAGGGAAGAAAAATATAGACCTACTATAGGCAAATACAGTCTTCACGAAAAGACCAACAACAATGGAGAAAGACGGATAAATTTCCCGATTTCGAAAAACCTACTGGTAAAGAGCACGTACTTTAAACACAAAGACATACAGAAATACACATGGTATCTCTGGACGGCAAAACTCTCAACCAGATCGATCACGTATTGGTAGATAGACGAAGACACATCAACATAATGTACGTTAGGTCGTACAGAGGAGCGGAAGGTGACACCGATTATCAATTAGTAATCGCAAAAGTAAGGGAAAAGTTATGCATTGCGGACAGAGAAAGCAAGGGGTCAAAACAACTGGAATTCGAAGTTAAACTATTAAATAATCCGAGCATAGAACAGATTACCAACTCAAACTCTCAAATCCTAACCGACTCAAGTAATAATAATGATGATATTAATAATGAAATTGATGCAAGTAAAATGTGGGAGGCAATTCGTGAATCAATTAAGAACACAGCAAAGAAACGTGTAGGTGAGAAAAAACAACCGAAAAACAAACCTTGGTTTGATGAAGAATGCCTTAAGCTTGACGAGGAACCAAAACAAGCAAGGTAACGGTGGCTAAGTAATAAAAGCGAAGCAAATGTCATCCACTATAGTAACGCGAAACGAAACGCCACACTCGGGTTCAGAAACAAGAAGCGAGAATATCTGACGCAGAAGATTCAGGACATAGAGGAATAGGGAAGACAAATAACATACGAGATCTATACAAAGGGGTAAACTCGTTAAGAAAAGGTTACCAGCCGAGGTTAGGAATGATTAGAAATGAACGTGGAGATCTTCAGGCAGATCCGACTAAAATTGTGGATGTGTGGAAAACTTATTTCGACAAAGTTCTTAATGTATACAACGTGGAACAAACAGAGGAATTAAAATCCAGACTGCAGAACCTTGGATTCCCGAACCTAGCGAGATCGAGATCTAAATGTCGGTAAAGAAAAAAAAATTCAAATCACCAGGAATAGACAATATTCCAGCCGAATTAATTAAAGCAGGAGGAACGGCACTAATCAAGGAACTACATAAATTGATAAGTGGTATATGGAGAAAGGAGGAGCTCCCAAAGGAATGAAAAACATAAAAAATAGTTCCTATTTACAAAAAAGGCGATAAATCGGACTGTAATAATTACCGTGGAATCTCGTTACTTCCAACCTGTTACAAGGTATTAAGTAATATTCTGTTAACACGCCAAATTGTATAATTAAATGAAATAATTGGAGATCACCAATGTGGATTTACAAGAAATATATCCATGTTGGACCAGATTTTTGCCTTGAGACAAATTTTGGAGAAGAAATGGTAGTACAATGGGATGGTTCACCAGCTATTCATTAATTTTAAGAAAGCATATGATTCTATCAAAAGGGAAAAAATATACAGTATCCTGATACGATTTGGAATTCCTAAACAATCTGTTGAACTAGTGAAGACGTGTCTCAGCGACCCCATAAGCAGAGTACGGATAAGTAATAATATGTCAGATAGTTTCAAGATTCGCAACGGATTGAAACAAGGCGATGCCTTGTCCCCACTACTGTTTAACTTTGTCTTAGAATATGCGATTTTAAAAATTAAAGGGGACGAGAAGGGGCTATCATTGAATGGTTTGAATCAAATGTTCGTATACACGGATGATGTAGATTTAATAGGGGACGATATAGATGCACTACAAAGCAACATCGATGTTTTAGTAGAAGCGTGCGATGACATAGCTCTACAGGTAAACATAGAGAAAACAAAATATATGATAACAAGAGGAAACACAGGGAATGAAAGAAATACAAACATAAGAATTAGGGATGAGGTCATAGAGAAAGTAAACAAATTTAAATACTTGGGAACATAAGTAAAAAGCAAAAATTGAGGTCACGGAAGAAATAAAATGCCACTTAGTATCATGGTTCTATTCAGTCAAAAAATTTCTAACATCGCGATTAATATCAAGGAAATTGAAATTAAAAATATGCAGAACCATTATTCTATCGGTAATATTTTACGGTTGCGAAAGTTGGAGTACGACCCTCACAGGTGAACATTAATTACGAGTGCTTGAAAACAAGGTTTTGAGAAAGATATACGGGCCGAAACGCGACGAGATGACTGGAGAGTGGAGGAGACTGCATAATGAAGAACTCCACGAACTGTTCGATTCATCAGATGTTGTAAAAATAATGAAATCGCGACGACTAAGGTGGGCAGGCCATGTAGCTCGGATGGGGCAAAAACGAAGATTATATTCTATCCTGGTTGGAAGACCGGACGGAAGGAGACCATTGGGAAGAGCGAGACGTCATTGAGAGGACACTATTAGAAGAGATTTTTGGAGAAGTAGGTTTTCGTGATGAAAACTGGCATGATGTTGCCCAGAATAGAATCGAATGGCGAATGTTTGTTACTGCGGCGATGAACTTGCGAGTTCCATAAGCCATAGAGTGATTTAGTTAATGTATACTCTATGGATACACACCAATTTTAAAGAAATACTTACGTTTTAACAATTGAAAGTCAATATTGGATTCCAAGCTGGACTTTCTGTATCTCGAAAGCTGAGCAAATTTCAGTCTAAGTTTGTATGAACTTCGCCATGTTGTGGTCTAAATATTTCGTCTTTGTATTTTGTCATGGCGATCATCATTCTTTGTATTTTGTCATGGCGATCATAATTAGCCTGTATATATTTTCATTATGAACTTTTCTTTCTGACCGTTACTTTTCTATACGATTTAAACGGTTTTAGAAACAGTTTGCAGCTGTTACATCTTTCTAAGCTTTTTACGAAACAATAAGACCTAGATAACACGAATATCTCAATTCGGAATTTTTGTGGAATAGGTACTTTTGAAAATGATCTACTTTAAATTCTGAGCCTGCAATACTAGTAGTTGTGTTTAGATCCTTGAAGAATTTCGTCAGATGTAATTAAATAAAAGCAATGCAATCTAAATGACATAATCAAGAAAGATATTATCATGAAAAGAAGGAATAAAGCCACACTCGTTAGGCTAGTGAGAAGGTCGATTGATCCGCACTGAGAATGAAGTACAGAATCAAACACTGACGCCGATGATCCTAATTAGGAGTATGATTTCCAATGGTTTTACTCAGTGTAGAATGAATTAAACTGAATTTACTTGTGGAAAACAATGCCTTCAATAATTAGGTAGATAAAACAATTTGATAAGGAGGCGGACAGGGCTTAAGTTGAAGACACCATCCCGATATTTGTCTGGTATGACAGAGAAAATCCTAAAAACAACTGTCAAGATTGTAGGCCTCTGGTATCGAATCAAGGACCTTCCAAATGCAATAACAACGCTGTACCAACCGAGCTAGGGCCGGTCGGTAATTCGGTTTCCCTCCCTCAGCATCTACAAGCAAAAGGTGGGTAATTATCTAAATGAGAGTGCGTCAGTCACTATCTTCATTCCATTGCACAGAGATACCAAAGTTAACATTGTTTGTCGAAATTTAATTATTCAGTCTTAAATTTGTTAATAATTATGTATGAATTTTGTGAAATTGCTAATAGCAATTATTTATTATTATCTTTCTTTGTGCTTAAAATAGTTGTTTCAATTAATTTTAGCTTGAGAGACTATAAGGCTTTATGATGTGTTTAAATTTTACACTACAAATTGAAATTGTCTGAATTTGAAACAAACTTATAATATAAACCTATACATGATATAGAAATGTACAGTGTGCTTTACAATAGCACTGCTTTTCATCTTAGTATTTTACAGCTACTACTCTATTTATTACATCACATTATTTTATATTACATTGCAAGACTATTATAAAGCTGTTTCCGTTAATTGTTTTGGATAAACTCCAATTTACCGATAACTCATTAATGCAACTTATGATAAATAAATATAATACATGAGAGGAAAGATTTCGTCATTATATTCATATAACTGTTTAATATATAATAAGAAGTTTTGCAACTTAAATGCACTTCCGTAGTTTGTAATAATCTAACGAATAAGGCACATCTAGTGCTTATTTTCGTACTATGATTATTAATTAAAGTTGTTTTGAGTTCCTCGCTAGAATTTCCTTTATATAATTATTTATCTACTGCTTGAACTGGATTCCCCAAAGCGGTTTTATGGTTCATACTCATTAAGAATTTTAACTTGATAATGCATTACGCAATGTGTTTAGCCCATTATGCAAGTTCTAATACACTCACCTAGCATTTAAATTTAATTTGTAAGGTCTTTAAACAACTTTGACTTAGGCCACATTCACCTAGCAGTATTATATAAGTATTATCTACATTTCAGGTACTAGCATGACGTAAAGACTATGTCCGATAATATTATTTGACATTTTTTTTAACGTAATTTCTCCTGATAATCAATATCAAAACTTTCTTACTGCTCTGCAAGTTACAAACGTATCGCTCTCTTACGAGGAGCATTTGATAAGTCTTGAGCCTACCTAGGAAGGAATTGTACGATTTGAGAAAACTTCATCAGCGTGAAGCTCAGTCCTTCTGAGGAAGGTCCACATACTTTCAGGCTAGCTCCGCGTAATGGTGTGTCACAAAACGCCAGTCGACATGAGTCGAGATGGCATCGTGCACGAGTGAGGAACATGTGGCTAAACGCGCTTTGATCCGCTACCTGTTTCGCAAGGACATATCGGCGAAGGAAATTCACGAGGACATGCTGGTTACGGTAAAAAAAGTGGGTAGCAGAATTCAAACGGGGCAGGACATCATTGTCTGATGAGGGATAGGCATCCCTTTTTTCGTAAGGGATAGGCAACACTGGGGCACCGGTGAGAGAAGTAGTACGCAGCTTTCCAGGGCACTACGACATGCCCTTGCGAAAAAGGTAGCGGATCAGAGCGCGTTCACCAAAACGTTCCTCACTCGTGCACGATGCCATCTCGACTCACGTATGTGAACCTTCCTCAAAAGGATTGAGCTTCACGCTGATAAAGTTTCTTTCAAATCGTACAATTCCTTTCTAAATAGGCTCAAGACTTATCAAATGTTCCTCGTTGATAGAACTTATCGCGTATGAATTTGCGTAAGTTTGTACGTGCTAAGTCATGTATAAACTAATTCTAAACATACTATAAATTTAGCTACGCTTCTTAACATATTATTTCATTGATTACTTCTTATCTTTAAAATAGCTACATATTATTTATTGTATTAGAAATTAGCGGCACCTCTGCATTGATGCGAATAAATCGTCGAATCACTACATTTTTTCCGAAGAAAAATAGAGCTGCGTGATAATATAGATTTAAGTTAATATACATTGTGAACTTCAAATGCAAATTCAGTCTTTTTGTATATTCAATCTCCTAGTATTGTAGTTGACTTTGTGGATGTTACATAAATCAACATTTGAAAATACATATCGGTACTGTATGTTTCAAAAGGTTTCTTTGAAAATGAAACAGTGGCAGTAGCGAAGTATGAATTGTATCCTGCACACTACTTCACTGAAACCTCAAGTGCTACTGAGACAATCTGTAGGGAACTTGGTGGAGGTCAGAACTACTCAGAGCATAACCTTTTCTAGGAATTTTAAAATTTAAATTAAAATATTCCACGAATATTTATGAAGCATTAGAAATATCTTCCGAATTTGTATGAGGAATACAATGCTTAGCTTTATGAAGAAATATGCGTGGAATATTTCAAACATATTCTACCGAGCGCCCCTGGCTTGGTGGTAAAACGTTCGCTTAGCATTCAGGAGGTCATGAATTCAATCTCAGCTACCGAACATCCTGACTGAGGTTTATTTTCAGTCACACCAGGCAATTGTATCTTAACCTTCGGACATCCTATCCGCTTCCCTGTGGCTTACAACCCACCCACTACGCCGGCTCAACCTTCCGGTCCTAAAACCCACCACGCCCACCGTCACCAACCCTAAGACTCTAACATCATGAACCTTGCCACCTCGCGCCAACTTCCAGTGTTCCTCTTACATGCTGTCACCAAGGAATTTGATTTCATCTATCCTCCATGTGTGTAATATGTATAACATATGTATTATATGTTATATACATATGTATATTGTAAATTTCTGCAAAGCGAAGTTATATAGAGGATACCTGAGTAGCTTACCTGAGTTTTGTTACAATTGAACCGTGACGAAGAAAGAACACTTCTTGTACACTTCTCGGTATTTTCTTTCATTATGGTAATTAAAGAACTGCTATATTACTAATTTACTTAATACAGAAATCGGAGAGCACTCAGTCTTGTCGAGAGGTTTTAATGGTATAAGTACGAGAATCGCTGGGTGTTAGATTTAACTATTTATTGGGTTTTAAGGCGAGAACCTACTACGATTGAATGGAATGCATTTATGTCCATGATAACAAACACTAACTAAATGACTAAAGAAGAACGACGGAACTTGACAGCATCAAAATAAAGGTTTGAATGACGGAATGAATATTGCGTATGAACCCACTCACATACCTGCAGAACCGTAGCGATAAACCTTGGTAGCTGCGTCGATGATCGTGACTCTGGTTCAAATTGAGGTCAGTTTTCTCGATCCTGGTGGCCTCTGGATACAAGGCCCTTCGTTTCTGCTTCACAAGCTGTAGTAAACCATGGCTGTTAGACCTTTCTCTTTCTCTCTCTCCGATAGACGACAGAGCTGGGAGTTACTTGGGGATTCTTCAACGTTCAACGCCGGGGTGTTTAATTCATTACTATAGTACTTGCTTCTACCTCATAGTCGATGCCTGATGGTATCAGGTATCAAGTTTATATAACTGAGCTTCACTGCATGTGGTTTATGAAATAATGATCTTAACCAATGAGAAGAGTTGTTAATTCTGCCAATTGAGACCAGGGTCAACTTTATTTGGGCAATGGGAGTGATTGAACTTTGGTTCCTCTCTCTAACTCAAAACTCAAGACTGTCGGTATGTTATTGGGATCTTCTTTAACATTGCCAAATCCTTTGACAATCTGTGGTGGCCAGCTCTAAGGGAGGAAGTGATTAACTAAACATTCATCCTAAAATTTGGAAAAAAACATACAAAATTATTTTAAGAATAAACAAATAGAGGCAGGAACAGCGGATGGCATTGTAAGAAAAGAATCGACAAGAGGATCCTCAGGGAAATGTTAAATCATGCCCTCAGGGATCGATGTTGGGACCAGTCTTCTGGAACATTGCCTTTAAGTCATATCCGGAAATGTTAAACAAGATGCACAAGGTGGAGAGTGTGATGGGCTATGTGGATTATCTGGCGGTGATATTAAAGGGAAACTGTTGGAACAGGGTCTAAGAAAAAGCAAATATAATAACACTAAAACTGACGTCGGTTATAATAAATTAATCATTTCAGCAGAAAAGACAAAATACATTTTATTCAAAGGTAAATTATACAGAGGAAGAGGACCAATAATTAAAATTAATTACAAATCAATTAAAATAGAGTAAAATTTTAAATATCTTTGAATAATACTAGGCGAACGACTGAATTTCAGGGAGCATACCAAAAGATCCACAAATAAAACTATAAAATTAACACATCAACTGGTAAATATAACATACAACGATTTAAAGATACCATTAAAATTAATTAAAACGTACCACGACGTCATCATAAGGTCCATAATTGGCTACGGTGGAAGCGTCTGGTGCCACCGTATGATCGACATCACACAAATGCCCACAGTAAACAGAACACAAAGACAAATACTGCTCCGACTAACAAAAGCGTACCGAACAACACCGGTGGAAGCACTGCACCTCGACGCTGCCCATGCGGCTCCAGATCAAACAATTAGAGGCCATGCACTGGTTGAAGAAAGAAAATTTGGAAAAAGTTAACGAAATTCTCAACGTCCAAGTTGAGGACAAACAACAACCAATGGAAGAAATAACCGGAACATGGTAACAACTTTGGAATAATAGCAGAAAGGCAAGGCGACTCCAAGCTTTTCCAGATGTGGCTGAGAGGATGGATATTGACCTGTAGATTGATGCACTTCCCCACGGGACACGGACCATATAAGAGCAAGTTAAAAGACATGAATCTTGTGGATTGTGGAAGACAATATGTGCCAAAATTGTAACGTGGTTGCCACTCCTGAGCACATAGTATTGTGGTGTACAGAACCTGAACATCTAGTAGAAGACGAACGAAAACTCCTGGAGAAGTTGAAAACTACAGATGTTTTGCGAAGTCGTGAACATTCGTTTATCCTCCTGGAACTCGCTAACAAAATCTCGTCATACCACAGGAAAAAATTCATGGGGGCGGCCAGGAAAAAAGTGCTAAATAAAATGATCAATAAAACATCAACAATACCATCGAGACCCGGAATCGCTGGTAAGGATTGCTGGTCAGCAAGAGACAATTTATCCCAGTATGCATCTTGACATCCGAAAGACCGACCGTCCGAGAAATGCGCTACGTGGATTAAAATCGCGGATTAAAACGAACTAAAACAATAAACAAATAGACAATATGAACATAAACAAACCCGAAAATAACGTGAAATACAACCAATACGAAAACAGTGAAGTGTGAATAGAACTTGAGCGAAAGTGAAATGTGAATATGTTGCTGGAATCCAGCAACAACTACCGGCAGATTGTCTTACTGCGGAAAATCTCCAGCAATAAACGCTCATAAAATATTATATTTTCTTTGTTTTACGTGTGGTGGTGGTTAATAACGGAAATTATACTGTAAATAACAGTGTAGAGAAATGATCAGAAACAGAGGAACCCTAGTGAAAACATGTCGGAATTCCGAAATGATTTTGCAAACAATTAACTAAACTATCTCTCCTGTGAATAAGTGTCGCAGTGAAGTGTGTGAGTGACCTTCTCAACCATGAAGAAACTGCTGAAATTGATATTCAGACTCACTCGAGAGCGAAGCCCACTCTCAGTAATGACTGGGGTGGGTACGGTGGACCAGACACAGAGCAGAGTGTCAACATGACGATTTTAAAAAAAATTAAATCCATAAAGTCCTGTAGGAAACGTCTTGTATAACTTTCCAGCTGTTATGTTAAAGAGTACACACTTTTGGGGACAAAAGAAGGGAAGTTTAAAGTTTTATTCTGGCCACACTGCTCAATGACGAGTTTTGTTCTGGCTGCACTGGTAATCACGTGATCACGTGACTTAATATGGCGGCCATCAATGAATTGGAGATGGGTTAGCCGAAGAGGATCCACACCTTGGCCTGCAAGATCACCAGAGTTGACACTTTGTGATTACTGGCTGTGAGGACATGTAAAGACCGAGGTATATTCACAGAAACCAGCTAATCTGGATGACCTGAAGGACAAAATTAATGATTCTGAATATCCCAGAGGAGCATCGTGAGCACGTAATTCTCGGTTCTCCAAAAGAATGCAACAGTGTTTGACGTGAATGGTACACAACTGGAGGTTTGGCGATGAGCTTCACCAAGCAGAAATACAACTTTGAACATTGCTATAAGGACACACAAATTTGTTTGTTAATAGACTTAGTTTTCACGTTATAAAGTTTTAGTTTCCTGCAGGGACTTATGAACTCTCTGTATGCTACTAATCAGAAAATTTCCTTTTGTATCTTTACAGGTCATACTGGAGTCAATATTTTGTGTTGTCTTGTGATGTTCTGGTTTTGTCCTAAGTGTTAAATGTTCTTTTGTATAAAACATAGAAATATTAAAAAAAAAATATCCCCCCTCAAGTTTGCAACACAAGACCAGGATTACATTCTGGACACCTGAGCCAAGAAAAGTCGCGCACCACCCTATGTCCAAGACGAAGAGAACAAAGGAGCTTCTCGGACTGCCGGAACTCCAGTAATCCGAGAATCTCTAGGGACAGCCTGTCCCAAATTGAGGAATTACAACAACTGCTTGTAACATGTTTCCTTTGAAGTGCGCAACTCAATTTGAGCAAAGAATGCTGAGAGACAGGGCTGGAAGGTGGTTTCTAAACGTAAAAAAAATGTCCCTTGAGAGCAAGTAACCCGAGATGATGCATTTTCATCATTATTAAGCATATTTGCAATCTTTCAAGTTACAGGATATGTGGAAACTAGTTACAACTGGAAGAGATTATTTCTTATACATGGAGGGAATGCTATTTTGGTATATCCTTTCAGCATGTCGGTTGAGTAAGAGGTAAGTCTTCAAAACTTTTGTATCGTCATGGGAACTACGTACGTCTACTAAGTTTCAAGTCGATTGGATTAGTGGAAGTGGGTTAAAATTAAGTTACAAGATGTGAACCGAACAAACTGATAGAATTGTGAAATTAAATAAACAGTTTTAAAACATAGCAAATACTATATCTAACAATAGTAATACGCAAAGTAATAGCTAATAATAACTATTAAATATACGGGATATTTATGAACTACACCGAGAAACTTCTGGAAGTGATTCCTCACATCAAAGCGAGACGAAAATTTCTCTGAGATTTTTTCGAAATCTGCATAGTTTCGCAGCAACAGGCTGCCGAAAGCGTTGGAAAATGAACTTTAGAACTTCGTATTTCTAACACAATGAACAGTATTGCTGACGCGGCATGAACTGTCAAGGAAATTAAACCTGCACTATCTAAAACTGCATATTTCAAAATTCGTCACTGGGCACTCACGGGATTCTCCAAAGGAATTAGGAGATTCCCAGAAATTCTCTGAAGTGCAGCTGGATCAAAATGAGCATGAATAAGACAGTTTTCCATCAGGAAACAATAATTCGTTTGAGCCAAGTCGATATCTCAAGTAGATTCCATATACCGAATTTTTATTTTCAAGTCGAGGTTACATAACAAGCAGGAGTAAGAATTGCAAATTTTGATCGAAGGTTTTATTTATTTCTTATTAAAGAGATTGAATATCATTGCCCGATTTGATATTGAGGATGGCGTATGCCATATTTACTGATGCGGGAAGTCTTTATTCATGCTCATCCGGAATCACCTGCTTTCTTTGGGGAATCCCTTGAGTATCATTCGCACAATTTTACAAAATGGATTTTTAAATAGACCAGGTTTAAAGTCTTTGACGGTATCATGCCGTATCAGCTCTACTGTTTGTACTGCAGGGTACCCAACTGTCCTCTGGTTTGGGTGGGATCAACCAGGAATTCTACGTCTTGTCCCAGAGGAATTCGTTTGTTCACCGTGACGGATTAAATAAAGGAATTCACTCTTCCGTTTCTTTCTTGAATAATGAATATTCGGAACGTTGGTTAAATAATGCAAGTGTGCAACCATCGCAATTGCAATGTTTGGCAAAGTTTGCTCAAACAAAACAATGCTTAATTCTCTGCACAGAACAACTGCCTCCCTACCCTTTGTCTGCTGATAACATAGCTTACTTGTTCCGTGGTTAACAACGGGTTTCCAGAGGTTGATTGTTGCAGGCTGCTGCAGGTAGCAAAAGGAGGGGCCTGAGGAGTGACTGCAAGCTAAAAGAAATTACTTTTGCGTGCGCTAGAAAGAAAACAAGTGTTTTTTGTTACCTTTTTAAACAAATTTCTCGGGTAACAAGAATGTTCCTCGCTTCTCAAGTCACCCCCAGATAAATGAGTATGCACAAACCTATCGGCAAATAGTTTTCCCAGAATGGACCAACCCGTAGTTGGGAACCCTAGTTTGTAGTGTTAGAAATATGAACTGTAAGGTTCATTTTCCCATTCTTTCGGCAGCCTGTAGCTCCCCAAACTATGTACATATCGAAAATTTGTCAGAGGAACTCCCTTCTTGCTTTGATGAGAAGGAATCACCTCCTTAAGTATATCGGTGTAGTTTATAAACATGTTGTATATTCGCAAAAATAATAGCGATTTCGTGTTTCTATTTAGATAATTCCAAAAAAATAGTAAATTTTAACAAATGACGTCATCAGTTACAATCGTGTAATTCAACAAATCCCAATACGGGTATTTCTTTTATTTTCTTGTGTTTCCCAAATTAGTGTTATAAATAGGGTTAGATTATCGCATCGAAATTCAACTTAAGTTGGAAAAAGTGAGTCGCAGTTGGAAACCCTGCGTGACTTATGACTACAGTCTGAGATCAGAGGAACAATTTTCTTGGAATTATCCGTTAGTCTCTTATTGTTAAATAGGATGACGTAGAACAGATACGAGTACAATGCCTAATTTAAAAAACACCGAAAATTATTTCAGATACTGTTAATTCTTGTGATTGATCCTATACGTAGGGTCCACGTTTATAAAAAGCAGATAGTTCATTGAATTTAAGGCAAATCAACCTACGGAAATAGAATCTGTCTGAATTACTGGTTTGGGTTTAATTGTATTCATTTGTGAGTCCTTAGGTACCTAATATTGTTATAACCATCTGGTGTTTTACGTACTCGGTTCTGGGCTAAAAAAATAATAAAATATAGGGAGACAAGGCAGAAACAGCAAAACGGATAGTGAACACTAGTAAAAACAGTGCTGTAAATGGAAGCTAGAAATTCTCCAGTAACAGATATAGCAAACCCACGCTGTATCATGGGTACACTAGAGCCAAGGATGACGTAAGGAGGCATTAGTGGAAAGTTGAAAAGACGCAGAACTACAGCGTCGAACTAGAAGCCCATTAGTGTACCCGCAATAGACAGGGAGTGCTTGTGTGCTAGTGTAGGGAAGTGTTGAATAGGAAGAGTGCCATACCAGTAAGATTTACCGGAATCTATGGAATAAAATAGTCATAGGCAGGCTGGAAGCATGGCAATCACAGCGAATCATTGCAGAAGCAGTTACAATATCGTCCAGTGTTATTTTCCGGCTGCGGAGACGGTTTCAACAAACTGGAAATGTTCAGTAACTGCCAGGACAGGCCGTTCACGAGCTCCGAAGGAACGTGATGACCGGTACTTAGTGTTAGCAGTAAATTGGAATACGTGCCAAACGGCGACATACCTCCAATGTACACCCAATTTCCAGTAAAATTCAGGATGTCAACCCAAACTCTACGCAATCGCCTACATGAATGTAGTCTCTATGTACATAGACCGTTAGTGTATATCTCATTGAGGACACATATTTGGGCCCGTAAAAACTGGGGAGTGGCACAACGCGATTGGAGTTTGGTGGGGTTCTGCGACGAGTCGCGCTTCAGTCTGGAGGCAGAAAATGGACGGGAATTGAATTGAACGTGAAACTAATAATTTACCACCTCTTGTGCGTGTAAACCCCCAATATTGTGGCGGTGGATGTATGGTGTGCGCCGCCATTGTCAGTGGGCGACGTACCGATCTGTATGTCATTCGGCATGGCAGCTGGCCCACGTGCTCCCAGGACCTCAGTTCTAAAGAATAGGTCTGGAATACTATAAGGAGAGGTATTGCAGCTACAGAGGAACGTTGAACAACTCTTCAACAGCTGTAAATTGCCCTCCTGGAAGAGTTGTTCAGGATGCCCCAAACTCGGATCGGGAACCTCATCAATTCCATGCCCAACAGGTGTGCAGCAGTGTTAGTAGTTCATGGAGTCCATACGCCTAACTAGAAATAAGTTGCTATTGTGTACATATCGATTTGTACGGTCGAATACGATCTTGTATCTTTACCTACCATGTGTCCTTTCCTCCATCATGTGCGTCAACAGTTTCTGGGGCTCTACTTTGTCTATTTTGCTGTGTGGGTCTGCTATGTCTGCTGCGGGAGAGCCACTAGCTTCCACCTGCAGCACTGTTCCACTACTTTTCAGTCCTCTTCTCTGTTTCTGCCATGTTGTCCTATTTTCGTGACCAGTGTAATTCATAACACACCGGATCCCTTAGCCTTATTCCCAATTAACAAAAAATATATTATGCACCTTCGCATTACAAAAACATCGAACCAAGGACTAAAAGTAATAAATTCCAAGATTCCGGTTTAAAATACGTTCAATGGATTGCAAATATATTATATCCGCTGAATATCCAAATCCTCAACTAATATTACAACGTGATACAGAAAGGTACATTATAATCGGAACAGAAGTATAACTCACACCATTTTCACTATATCAGGAAAAGCTACAACATCGTTCCGTTTTCTTTCATATTCGATCTCGTTATAAAACAACGAGGTAGAACATCCGCGCCACCAACAATAATTCTAAATCACTGATAGGTGGAGCACTAGTCAGGCTATCCTATGCAATTACACAGCTTATTAAATTAAACTCTGGCTTTGTCTTCTGCCTATTTTCTTTTATTTAATTTTACCATGTCACTTATCATATTGCTAATAAAAAGAAAATTATAGTTTTTATACATTGTGGGAAGAAGACACTACGATTTCCACAGTAGTCTTCCAGTAATCACGGAGCTAAATAGAAAGCAAAGCGAAAGCGTGCAATTCTTGAAAGATTTTATATACGCTGGCAAAGGACGTTTCAGATTTAAAAATAGAGTTTGTGGAATATTTGGAGGATTGAATATTGTACTTACTTTTAGGTGTAACTTAAGTTGATTCTATCTACTATTTTGATGATTCCATCTCTCTTATTATTATTATCATGGAATCTTAACCAAAATTGTTACTTTTAAGTTAAATTTCATGTGTGTGCTTGCATTGCTCTAGGTTGTACACATATTTATGTAATTTGTTTCTACATATTAAAAATAGGGATGGACACGAAAACAGAGTTTCCGGTTTTTAAAAACCAAAACAGGTTTTTAATTTTATTTCAAAAACCGGGTTTCATTTTTATTCTAAAACACTGGTGTTCGGTTTTTGGTCAAAACCAGGTTTTCATTTTTTTTAAATCAAACCTCGGTTTTTCTTCAAAAGGCGATTTTCAGTTTTTCATGAAACGTTGATGTTTCTTCAAACTTCGTTTTTTTAAAAATCAAACATCGGAGTTTTAACAGAATCACCGAAACCCGAAGTTTGAACAAAATTTCCCCTAACCGAAGTTTGAATAAAAGCACCAAACACCGGGATTTGAATCTTCTTCTTTCTCTCCGTCTTTCCCCACCTAGGTGGGGTCGACATTTCTGATGAGTGTTCTCCACAAAGCCCTGTCTTGAACTTCTTCCCCTGACAGACTTTTCTCCTCGAGATCCTTGTTAACCGTATCCATCCATTTCCTCCTTGGCCTCCCTCTACGTCTCTTGCCCTCTAGTTCCATTGCCATCACTCTTCTGACTACATATTCATTTGCTCTCCTCATTCCATGCCCATACTACTGCAGTCTTCTTTCTTGTATCTTCTTAGATATCTCTACAACTTTCGTTGTATCTCTTAGATAATGTCTTGTTCATAGATTTTTTTGCATCAAATCCCGTTCAATATTTATACATTCTGGTCCCAAACTCTTCCACGCTTCTACTGGTATGCAATCAGGACCTGTAGCTTTTCCGGTCTTCATTTTGTTTCCTATTTTTTCTACTTCTTCTCGGTTTATTCTTGGCATTGGTCCAGGATTTGGGGTTCTGTGGCTAAGAACTGTTCTAGGATTTTCTTCATTTAGGAGCGTTTCGAAATATTCGACCAATCTCTCTTTAATCCTGCCTTCATCGGTAAGCACTAATCCTTAACCATTCTTAATTTGTCTAATACGCTAATGTCCTTTGTTGCCTTGTCTCTGATTTTTGCTAATCTGTATAGCTTCTTCACTCCACCTGGTGTTTCAAGTTCGTCATACAGTTCGTCCCAGGCTTGCGCTTTTGCTCTAGCCACTGCCCTCTTTGCTTCCTTATTTGCCGCTTTGTAGCTACATTTATCTTCTTCTGTCCCTGAAACATCCCATCTTGTTTTAGGTTTCTTCTTCGTTTTAATAGCTTCTTGCACTTCCTCATTCCACTACCACGTCTCTTTTCCTGCCGGGGGGACTCTTTCCAGAAGTTTTACGCAAAGTCTTCTATGATCCTACTGTTCACATCCCACCATTTTTGCACATCCTCTTCTTGCAGATTTATTCTTTCGATAACCTCTTCCCTAAAAATTTTTCTTAGTTTCTTTTCTTTAGAACTCCACCATCTAATTTTGGTCTCTCCATTTCACGGCCTCCTATTATTTCTACCTTCAAACTCCCAGTTCACAATCAACCTTCTGTGTTGTGGGGCCACACTTTCGCCATTTATGACCTTGCAGTTGTATAAAAGCACCAAACACCCGGGCTTGAACAAAAATACCAAACGCCGCGGTTTGAATAAGAAACACCAAACACCGGGGTTTGAATAAATTAACCGAAAACCAAAGTTTGGGTGGAAATACCAAACATCGGCTTGTGCTGACAAGTAAAGTACCCGAAGCGAGGACTCGAGTTGCTCATCAAGGGATACCTTAAATTGAAGCTAGTGACGAGTATAGTACACCTGTGAAATCCTAGCTGCAGAGCTCCAGTAATAACAAGATTATGGCGGGTCAAAGTTCAAATAGAAAGCGTATTCAGCTGCTTGTGATGTCTATGTTTTGCTGATTATCCTGATGGTAATACGTCGTACGTTGCTCCCAATTAATGTAATGTGTAGAATGATATCCCTCCCTCTGCCTGATATCCCGCTTTCTTTTATTCGTGTATGAATATCCTTGTGCATGTTTGCGCCTGTTATTGATGTCAATAAAAGGTCTTTTTTTCTTTTCGTTCCAGAAAATGGAAGCAGGTGCTATCGTTCATGCTCTGTATGAGAAATATGGATTTGTTAATAGGAGAATGAATAGGTATGAAGATTCATTGTACAAACAAATAGTGGAGATACTTGAGGACAAGATGGAAATCATAGAAGAAGTTAGAACTCTTGGATTTGCTGGTGACAGTGATGAAAGCGGTGGTGGAGACTACGGTGATGACGTCTTTGATGAGGAAATGCCAAGTACATCGCAAGGTTCTCAAACACATCAAAAGTCTCCGACACCTGTAGCTTCTTCAGGTGAAGAATATCAGCCTTCGCCAAAAAAACAAAAACACATCTTGGACGATAATTATAAAGAAGCAGCTTACATGTTTTGGACACACAATGAGAACCCGGAAAAGAAACGAAGGAAATTTTCATCTGTCAAGTCACGGTATAGATTAATTCAATCGAAAAACATCCTCTTTTTCTGCCTTTCTGTCTTTCAGCAGACTTTTGTTCTGCCTTTCGTTGTGACTTGTTTCAATACAATTCACTTTCTCTTTGTACTTTGACCCGCCATAACCTTTTTATTTTTGGAGCTCTGCAGCTAGGATTTCACAGGTGTACTATACTCGTCACTAGCTTCAATTTAAGGTATCACTTGATGAGCAACTCGAGTCCTCACTTCGGGTACTTTACTTGTGAGTCACGGCCGGACTCCATAGCCACAGCTGTGTTTTACCAAGCTCCATAGACAAACTCTTGTCACTTCCACAGATGCACTTGGTCAGTCAATACCTTTCCCATTCTTTCTGACTTGCTAGTTTAAGATGTAATGGCTTGTATACATAAGGCTGTAAAGGCCAGACAATAATAATTTTAGATGTTAAAAACATTTTTATATGCTTGAAGTAAGCAATTTGTCTGGAACTCTCATACAGTTACAGAAAAAACGACCCAGTCATGTGAAAGACCGACTGGAAAGTGTTGCCAATTAAGCATTTAAAAATCACTAGATTTCTAGTGACTTCCATTAAATTTTAATTTACTACACTGAACAATTCTTTTTCATCGAATCGAAAAAATAAAAATAGATTTGCAATCTTCGGCACATCCTATATCATTTTTGAAGAATACCCTTTGCTCATAAACCTGAAAATAATTCCACAAAATGTTCCCGAAATTTCAAAAATTTTAGTAACTTACTCATTAACTAACAACAAACAATAAGCTAACTGTTTAAAATGGAAACAATGTTGGATAAGGGTATTAAAAATACAACTATTTTCGAATTTGAGCAATTGAAAATGCAGGGTCATCGAAAAAGATTGCCGGGATTATAAACTGTTGTTATAAAAAGATAGCTCCTCAATGGATATACATGTGTGGCGTCTTCAAATGTTCAGGAATGTTCAAAGTTTTAGGTTTGGCTTGTCTAGACGTACCAGCGGTTGAAAACAACTTATATGCAGGGTATTACAAAAAAAAAAAACGATAACACGAGATTCCTGACGCGAAAAACTTGAAGGTCCCGGGTTCGAATCCCGGCTGGGGCATTGATAGGAATTTTAACTAGCATCGCATTCATAATTGTCAAAGTTACTAAACATGGGCTATACAAAATAAAGTTTACAAAGTTTTATTTCTGGCATGAAAATAGGGAAAGAAGTACAGATCATTGAGTGTGCTCAAATGCTTTGTTTTAGGGATGACCAAACAGATGCGGATATCGGATATCCGGTTCCAGATACTAGTTTGGAATATCTGGAACATGTACACCCTATTCCAAAAAGGATGACCACATTGATTACGACAATTTTCAGCTGAAAATTCTCTAAGTCCAACTTCGGGTATCTTCGGAAACAGTAAACCAATGATGTCAGGTTCGAGCCCTGGAAGGAAGGATGAACCTTCGCAATTGGGAAAAAGTGCATACGTTGCCAAGATTTATCATATTAAAACACCAGCAGAGTGAGTCACGCTAAGTGGACCATTTTATACGTTAGTGATTTTAGATATAAGAGATTAAATTTGATTTATTTCCGTCTGTTGTTTTCGTAACAGAGCAAGCCTGTGTATGCTTTCTCTAGATTTAAATCCAGAATGTATATTTTATACGTGTAAAGGTAGTATAACAATTAACTTTGTTTATTAAAACAGCTTTTCTTATTTATGAAATTTTTTTATGAACATTTATATATGAAAACTATTATTATTATTATTATATTCCTTGCGCCATTTTAAGATTCCTTGCGCGAATGTTAACCAAATCGTTTCTCACAAGGGACGTGCCCTGCAATTAACCAATCACATACCAGTTACCTGCTGTTACTTGTTTCTTTGCTGCTCACAGCTCAGGCCAATGCTGATCATCGACAGACGTTCAGCTGTAATTACCTTGTGGGAGTTAGAGGACTATACTGAAACTGCAGCTGGGAGACGAATGGGTATCCCGGACGTTACAGTCAGGCGATTGATTTGGCAATATCTTCTGCAGGTCAGACTGGCAATTTACAATCTTCTGGTCGTCCTCGTGCGTCTACCGAGGTGGAAGATACGACATTAGTAAACGAAGCCCGGTTAGACCCACTAAGGACGTCTAGACAGCTAAGGGAAGTTTCCCACTTTCCTGGTAGTACGCAGGCAGTGCTCCGAAGGTTTCGACAGGTTGGATTACGTGGCCGTGAAGGAAAAACTCTCAGAAGAACACAAATTTACCGTCTCGCATTTGCACATGCGAATGTGGATTGTAACTGGGATACCGTAGCGTTCTCAGATTAATACATATTTAAAACATCAAATGAGGGGCGCATATGAATACATATTTTGTGTACCGTCCGTGAGGCACCCGATATGGCCCTGGATATGTGTCTGCTTGCAATCGCAGTGGTCGTGTATTTACTTCATGTTGGGGTTGGATTTCCAGTTGCGGTGCAGGACAGATACACAGAATTGAAGGGCACCTGAACAGTGCTCAGTACTTACACATCATGAGTAATATCACGATACCATCAGTACAAGTACTTCAGCCTCGTGGTGTTATTCAGTTCCAACAAGACCATCTTCAACACATATTTCCCATGTGGTTCAGGAATGGTTCGCAAGGCAGCCTGAGATTGATTTAATTGCCTGGCCGCCTTGTGGAGCAGACCTCAGTCCCATGGAAAATATGTGGGCAGAGGTGAAGCGTATTTTAAGGGACAGTTGGCCGGAGGCAGATCTACCAAGAACTCGCGATGACCTGTGGGACCTTGTTTCCGAGGCATGGCCGGAGGTAGGAGAAGGATATAGATTTGTCAACCATCTACTAGATTCCATGCCCAGACGAATGGAACGGGTAATAAATGCAGAAGGGTCTTGGGCAGAATATTAGTGTCCCCCACCCCAACTCCCATAATAGCCCTTTCAGGGCTACCTAAACTTTTTCTGAAAATGTTTCCCATAGCAACCACTCCTTGCATCATATTTTTGTGGAATTCTACTAATACAGAAAAAGAAAAGTCTCTCTTGGATTCGAACTCAAGACCTGACGAATATAAATCCAGCGCTCTTCCACTGAACTAACATGAACACACCTACAAACCCATTCTGAAGAAACATGACTTGAATTTCCGGTGTTCGATGACAATGCTACTCATATCAGTTTAAAATATGGGTAGCAAATGAATAGCACAATTATTGGGATAATATAAAGATAAAATGAACATGGTACATTGCCTTAACATTTGCCTTAAAATTTCAATTTCGTAATTCGAACATTACACTTAATTTTAAGCGGAAGAAATGATTTCGGAAAGTACGGATGATTGCTTTTACATTACGCTAAGTTCAAATGCTAGTACAAATACATATTGCAATAATCATCCATCACATTTTTTAAATATCTTAAATCATTTTAGTAATTCATCGTGGATGGTAGGACTTGGTGAAATTCACATCCCCTTAACTTGCTATAATATAATTGAAGGTCAAAATATTATGTGGTATGAAACAGTAGATTGGGATAATGTAAAAATAAAATATCGCCAGTATATTATTCTGCTATACCGTCATTGTTAGAGGTTGTAATTAAAATCACCCAAAGCTTAATTTACTTTGATTTTCCAAATACTGTCTTTTTAAACAGAAGCAAACATTAAACCACTTTATGTTTCACCCATACTTGCATTACAATTAGGTTTCTAACCCGGTATTAATCTTCTCAAATCAGAACGAGCACAAAAACAGCCATACATTTTAGTGGGTATTCACACCAAGTATTTGTATACACTGACATTATACAAGCTCAATTTGTAGGTGATACAAAAGCACCCGTACTACGTATTGTGGCCATGACCGATACTAATCATGAAAAAGTACAAACATTAATTTGACATAATTGAAATACTACTAAAGATCCATGCGGGACGAAATAACTAATTCGCAACCGGGACATTGACCAACTTTCAACAACACTCGATCAAAATGAAAGTTCCACTTCATGGTAGAGACATACCTTATTTTGCTGGACCAGTTATCAACGTGGGCATGGATTAGGAGGATTATTTCGAGGTCTCTTTCGATTTGCTATGCCACTTATTGAACAAGGAGCTAAAGGTCGACAAGCATTACAAACAGGAATGCAAGTTGCAGGAGATGTATTAGCAAACCATCTATTTAAAGAATCAGTTCAACAGGTGGGTTCAAGTTTAACAACAAAAGTTGGAAAAATAATAAGTTGCTCAGTGGTAGTGGTAGACGACAGATGCGTAAACGAAAAGCTCTTCTTCCTAAACGTATTGGATCACGAATTATTAATAAAAGAAAGAAAAAGACAAAGATATATCCTGAAAGGGATATTTTTAGTTAGACGATAAAACGTCTTTCCTTTCAGAATCTTGTAAAGAGAGCTGTACTAATGAATTTGATTTGCAAACTGTTCCCATGACTCAAACTGCTATTAAGTCTTCTCGTATGCAAGAATATTATCCTATTTCTACACTTACCTCAGAAGTTCCAATTGAATTTGTAATTCCTGGGGATGTTGGAGAATATATTAATCCTACATACTTGTACTTGAATGTACGTTGTAAAATAAAAAAAGCTAATGGTGATAATTTACAAGTATATATACCAGCACAAAGTGATCAAACAGCAGTGTAAGGTGATGTAGTAACACTAAATAACTTCTTTAATTTTATGTTCAGTCAGATCAATGTATATTTAAATGATAAATTAATTTCTTTATCTCATGGTTCATATACTATTCGAGCTTTCTTGGAATCAATACTTAATTACTCTGCAGATGCTTCGAAAAAAACTCATCTCACATTTGCTTTGGGACATAAGGATACTGCATAAAGGGAAATTTAATACCCTTGATGAAAACAATGCTAGTTTTCGTAAAATAATGCAAATTGCTAGTGGTAGTGCTCCTTTTGAAATATTTGGACTTCTCTTTACAGATATTACCAACTTAGATCGTGTACTTTATATTAAAGTAAGTGTACGTATAAAATTGTTTCGTAATAAAGATTCATTTTGTTTAATGGCTGCTGACAATTCCATTTTTAAAGTTGTCTTGGAAGAAGTTGTATTATATGCACGTCGACTTACTGTTTCTGCTGACTTGGCTCTTCATTTAAAATCTTACACGGAAAGAAATACTGCGAAACCACCACTCACTAGAGTGGAAACACGAATCATTACTATTCCACAAAATGTATTTAATATTGATAATTTATTTTTGGGTAGTGTACCAAAAAATTTTGTCATTGGATTCGTAGCAAATACAGCAATGAATGGTAAATATAATTCGAATCCCCTTCATTTTGAACATTTCAATCTCAACAAATTGCAGATTCAGGTAGGCTCAAAATTTTACTCATCCACTCCCCAAACTGCTGATTTTGAAAAGCATTATTAATTCAAAGTTATTTCACCCTGTTTTCTGGTACTGGGATCTTTAATCAAAATACTGCACATACGATTACTTCTCATGATTTTTCACATAGTTATACAATTTCCCCACTTATTCTGTCTCCTACGGAAAGTGTAGATGACTGTACTTGGGATGTTGTAAGAGACTCTCCTGTGCATATAAAAATATTATTTAGTCAAGAGCTAGTACAGTTTGTTTCATGTATTGTGTGTACTCAGTTTCATTCGATTATCGAAATTGATAAATATAGAAACATATGTAACGATGGTACATTTTAATTTCGAGTTCATTCAGTCACAATGAGGGTTCTAGTGCACTTCTCTGCTCTCACGCGTGGTAAAATGACGACGGTAAAGAAAGGTTAGTTTTGAAAGGACTTGCAAATCCTGACTTGGATTGTACACAAAGTTGGATCTTTCAACCTCCCTTCTCGTACTCCCAGTTGTCAACAGCCATGTGATTTCAGAACAATTAACTGTCTCAACATGTCTATAGTCAGTCTCCATTGGAACGATGGTGATGTCTCCTACAGTGAAGTTAAAAGTGTGATTACCAAATGTACTCAGCACAGTAGTATAGTGCATACGTATGGGAAAACAAGACAATACTTCCGCGAGTCTATACTTGAAAAAGTGTAATCAATCTAGAAGAAGAATAAAAGTGTCTTCACTTTAATCACTTGGTTTATCCTTCAAGACACTGTTCATTATTTCATCGATTCTCCTATTTCCGGTGTGCAGGAAAAGAAGGATGTGCTTATGCTAATTATATTATTTTTTTGAACTTGGTTTATCAATGTTAAATTAAAATAAGTGTGTGTATATACCAACTCCTATAACAAAAAATATGGACGAGCTAGCTGATGAGAGTGATTTTAGTTGATTGCTTATCAGCAAGTGTACTGATCAGCATTTTTACCGTTAATATATTACCTGTTCGTGTACAGTTTCCAGTAGCACTTATTGATAATTTAAGTTCATCTTCAAGTGGACGAAGTTTTTGGACTACAATTTATATTAATGAAAATTCAAAGGGATTCCATTTTGATAGTTTTGGAAGACCTCCTCCCAAGAAAATTTTACCGTTCTTAAAACGAAATTCTAAATTATATAAATATAATAAAATTCAAGATAATAATTCTACTTATTCTGGCTTATTTTGTATCGCATTTATTTACTTCAGTGTAAGAGGAGTTAATATCATACCTCAGTTCAATACCGTTCATCTCAAGTAAAATGATCAAATTGTTGCAAAATATGTGAAACAAATTATAAAACAAAAAAGAAACAACATTGTAAATAGTATTGTATTATTCTTCATTTTAAAGAAAAAAATAAATATATATTTTAATACTTTGTGAAATTATCCAACAACCACCTTATTTAAAATGAAAACAAATTAATAGAGTATAATTATTATTAGGAGTAAGTAAAGTGTTTATAAAAAAAACTTGCACATGCTTCTTCCTACATTTGCATGGCTCATAAGGTATTTAAAAGACTTTTTGGTTTCTCATGTTTCATCCACTGTTGTAGTTGTAAGCAGTTTCTTAATGCACAAGCATTCACTTCGACAGGGTCATGGTAAGCACACTTAGCAATGTCCAAATTTTTAGGGTAGGACATTTCTTTTCACTTACATGATCAACACTTTGCAAGTGAAATAGTTTTTTAATCCAGTGTGTTTTTTCAAGACCTTTAGAAAAATATGTAGTTTCACTTGAACACAATTGAAATATTATTCTTCGAATATGGGAAACGTTGTATCCATTTGAAGTGTCCCAATTTAAATCATTAAATTTTTCTGTTAGCCATTGAACTTGTTTTTGATAACCTAGTCCAACTTCCGTAATCTCACATTGAAGTTTCACTTAACAGTGGAATAAAAACTAGCATCACACGCTACGATACAAAATTCTCTCGTAATAAACTCATGTGCAGAGATTTAGAATCCCTGGATAGCAATAATGTACAACTCTGATGACACCCTTAGAAACTTTTCTACATAAAATTCTTAATGAATAACATCAGGTATGAGTTGAGCAATGAATTCAGTATTACGAACTAATTCTCTACAAGTTTTGAAACAATATTTATGGAAATACTTCCATGACCATGTCGTTTGAAAATGTCTTAGTTCTCCACAAATGTTTCATGATGATTCACTTGATTCAACAAACGTTTTGAAAGAATTTTGCCTATATTCCACACATATATGCAGTTATTATGACCAATCTTCAACTTACAGCCACTACATCGGGTTGGGATGTCCTTGAAATAAGTACGAAGAAAGTTTACAAAACACACAAAGCCGCTATAAATACACCACCACCAGGAAATATACAAAAGTCTGACATTTTCACTGCTTTTCAAGCACCGTTTCCAACATAAACATTAGAGTTTACTCCTTCTTTCTTTCTCGATCCTTTTCAAATAGATGTCAATTACACTTTCCATACGCATTTTCACTATACAGACCAAACTTCATATTTGATAATAATATTTCATCGTTATTATTAACTTGTGGATGATTTTTCTTATATAGACGAAAAAGTTATTTTAATGTTGAAGGTAGTAATATAACCCTCCACACGCACTTTCTAAAATGTTTTTCAATCTCTTCACCTGTTACTAGTTCATTTGGTGGAAGATAGCCTAAACACGCATTAATTGTTTGATTATTTTCTTCCTTAAAGCACGCTTCACATATAATTCCAATTTTCGGTATCCCCTTCTTTAGCGCTAACTAAATACAACTTTCACCAACCCATTTGTTATTACATATGCATTTCCTTAACACTTTTCCATCTGGTCCTACTACTCTTAATCTTGCTACTGCTGGTGTTAGTACTGCTGATCTTACTGGTTTCACTATTACTCATGCTTATTTTAGTAGCGGTGATGTTCCCGGTGTTACTGCTAGTGTTGCTCCTGTTGCTGCTCTTGATAATATTTATGCTTGCTGTACATCACCATTTTCAAAACACAAACGTTTCTTTACAGGAGATACACCACCCTCCAACACACGCTTCTTCATCTTTTTCTTTGTAGTGAGTGACGAATATACCTCCCTAATATCATCGTCGTCTTTCTCCAGCTTTTTCTTTGGAACTAGTGATTAATATACGTACCTAACATCGTAGTCATCCTCCTCCTTTACGAATGAAGATAATAATGATGATGATGCTTGTTCTGACTTCACTCTAGACCTTAGCAAACTATATATTGTACGGTCTTATCTTCTTCCTGATAATCTCTATCAAGTAACTTCAATGTGCTAACAACCTCCTCCTCATCTTCTACTGGTAAGTCAACACGACGGAGCTTGGTGCTGCGCTGCCATGACTGAAGCTCACATCTCTTTATAATAATCCAAACAACAATACTGCCCTCTACATATATTCAAAACTTTCACCCACGCCATGATGTCAAGCATCAAATCATATCCTGCACTCCGTCAATGGCCTTCTTACGGCAATGACCTTCTGACGACAATGATCAAATCCTCGCTTGTACCCTCGTCATGACGTCAAGCATCAACTACTATCTTGCATCCTGTCAATGACCTCGTGACGTCAGGGATCATGTTCTGACTTGCTCTACAGTACAACATCGCTTGGGTCAAGTCATCCACATCACCATCCTACAACTTGGCAATGTCGCATCCAACATCTAGCAACAACGCAAGTCACTGACCCCTGCCACGTGTTGGGAATTTTCAGACGTCATCACCGCAACTCCGAACAATGTTACCGGAGTATTACTACATGGAGCATTACTACTTTTTTTTCCTGCCAAATTTAACCCATCATGTTGTACAAATATTTTCTTACGTTACCTCAACACATATGTCATCCTATTTTTCCATCAAACTGAGTGGCAGGATTATTACTCCCAGGATCATTACTGCCTCAATACTCCCCCTCGATCATTACTGTCGCGATCATGCGCAACCAAGTTACACGACTTCTACTCATGAACCCTGCTCCGGGTTTTCTTCAGCTATTCGTGACCATGACTGAGGTTTTCTTCAGTTTTAACAGGCGAATGCCGGAGTGGTACCTTCTGCAAGGCTAGGGCCGCTGCCTTTGTACAATGTTGCCTCATCCGTATCCCGGTCTGAGTCCATAAACGAATTCAATTATTTACTTGAACCCAAGAGAAAATTATGTATTTACGCATTTTTTTTTATGTCTCTTGTCACTTTCCAATGTTTTAAAAACAGTAAATAATAATAGTTTTGATGAACAAATTTCTGATGATTAATTAACTTAATAAGAACGCTAGACTTGTATATTAGAGGTCTACACGGTCTCGAGCCATAAATTGTCAGAACTTCTCGGGTTCTTTTCCGGTCTGGGCGTATTTTGGCTATATTTTTCCCAACTGGGCCAGGGCAAGCACTGTATGCCAGGGCCAAGAATTATGGGCCAGGGCAAGAAAAGAATCACAATCTCAGGCCTATCTAACACCGTAGTATATTTTCTCACTCTCTGGTAGCAAATTGCAGTATGACAAATTGCCAGTTTTTATGATTTTTGGTCGCAAATTAATCGATGGCAAGCTGTCACTTTTTAACAATTTTGGTGGTAAATTCTTCAGTGGCAAATAGTCCGTACCACAAGCTCCTAGTAGAGAAACGGGTAACTATGCCACAGTATATCACACGAAAAAAAAGTTCCTCTTGCCGTCGCTATGTTTTCTCTTTTATATGTATGTGGTTTTAGTACTGTATGGAAATAGTTGAAGCAAAATTAAATTAACATTTACAAAACACAAGAATCAGGGATGTGTTGGAAGGGGCTCGCAGAGGTTCGCGTGAGCCCTTTGTTAAATATTTACATTTGTTCCGAGTCTTTCGTTACATTATTTTTAGCACACCCCTGATAATCAAGAAGTTTTAGAAATGCTTTCGTTATTAGATAATTTAATATGATTATTATATTACTATGGAAAACTTACGTTACTTTCAGTGTAACATGGAATTCAACGAATTCGAGAAATAAGCTTCAGAAACAGGAACTTTCTCCTCCGGCACAGAGACCCATTTTATTTTCAGTAATGTAGGTCGCAAGCAATTTTAGAAATTATTTTAAAGTGCTTGTATCGTTTTGAGCTGGAAGCTGTTACCATCACTCCTAGATGACGCATGAGAAGTTAAGTAATATCGTCTGTAAGGGTGTCAGTTTCAGCGTATTTTCTTTCAAACGAGAAGATCCAAAGTTTAACTTTTATAACACATGTATCTACTTTTTAATACACTTATTATTATTTATTACAAAAGCTGAGTACGTCTTAATGGATTAAAAGTAATCACGGGTTGTTGATTTAGTTTTTATGTTTTAGTACTTGATCAATGTTGTTAGCCTTAAACAAACAAAAAAGAATCTGACGCTCAATTAAATTATGCGGTGATCATAAAAAACATGAAGAGTGACCTAAACAACCCTATCACTTTCAAGAAAATCATAGAAACAAGACTTCCGAATATAGCAATAATAGGACACCCGACACTTAGATTTAATGGAGTCAGAATACAATTTAAAGATAAAGATAATCAACAAAGAATTCTTCAAAAATTCAGGGACGCGGATTTTGGACCGAGGGCGGATGTCGTTGCCGTGGATGAGGATAGGAGAATACCACAAAAACCGATCTCTACAACAACATTTACCTGTGTCGTAAGGGGAATTTCAACAGACACTCAAGACGTTATTAACGATCTAAAAAAGAAAAATGTACCAATTACCAATGCGACACGCATTCGGAATGACAGAGGACCACTTCCTTTGATACGACTTTTTACTAAAGACCCGAATTTGGAGAGTCGGTTGATAACTAATGGCATTATTATAGGATGCTGTATATATAGGGTGGAGGAATCTAGGACGTCTGCCAGACCCTTTCCCTGCCGTACTTGCCTGAAATATCATGACAATAAACCATGTTTCGGCAAACCTAATTGTTACAAATGTGGAAAGAATCACCCTAGCTACACATGTAATACCCAACCAAACACAAATTTCTGTGGAACTTGTAACAAGATGAGACACCGAACTGCAGCCTCCACATGTCCATTAAGGCCGACAACGGGGAAATCCTTCGTCCAATCAAAAATTTACAGAGCACCGCCAAATATAAACAGTAAAACAGACTTTCCAAATCTCTCCGAAAAAACAGACGGACAAAAAGAGAACAATTTCGGTGATGAGGATAAAGATGATCACACACAAAATGGTAACGAATTTGAAATCCAAATTAAAAAATTACTCCAGGATCATATGGATAAAATGGCTAAATGGATATTGTCTATCATCACTCTAATAAAGGCGACAGAGCCGGAACAAATTGCAAAAATAAATCAAACTATCAAAGCTCCATCAGAAGAATTCTTGCAGAGACATTTTAACATTATCCAATCGATAGACGGCCACATTCATGTAGGCATTCAGGACTTCAATAAAAAGGAAAAGAATAACAAACCAATTTCGCAAACAGAAGAAACATCAAATGGGTACGAATAAAAACTATTTGAACAACACAAATATTAAGAACACACTGGAAATTATGTTTATAAATATTAATGGGTTACGAAACAAATTCTATGAAACAATACAACTTGCAAAAGACCAAAATATTGACATCATAATATTAAATGAAACGAAACTCACTAGAAAGGTTAAACTGGACATAACAAACTCAGATTTTCACATATTTAGACACGATAGACAGGAAGCACAGGGCGGAGTAGCAATTCTAGTCAATACAAAATTTAAAGCTAATGAGGAAATACTGCCTGATTCCCTACAGGATCGTTCCACTACACCATTACTAATTTCTATTCAACAGCGAAATGAAAAGATATATATAGCTACTTTATACTCACACCCAAATCTAGACATATCAGAAAGCTTTCCATTACTAACATACCTCTCCAAATACCGAAATTTAATAATAGCAGCGGACATAAACAGCCAGCACCAGATGATGGGAGACCCAAAAACGGATACAAACGGAGGGAAATTATTTCAGTATCTCATGGCATCATCGTTAATAAACATAAATGTGGGTCCTACAAGATTCGGACCAAACTCTGAAACATCTCCAGACAAAATCCTTCTGTCACCGGTTTCGTCAAACAAACTAATTAGAAAAAATGTTAAAAAAGTCTGCCGTCGGATCACGGCGAGATATATTTGGAATTTAGATGGGCAATAGATAAGGACATTATTACTTCAAACTTCCCAAACTATAATAAAACTAATTGGCAAGAACTAAACAACTACTTATCTACACAACTATCAGAAATTAAATTACCAATAGAAACCATCGAGGATATAGAAAATTCAAATGTTCAACTCACTGAAATTATAAAGGAGGCTATAAAAAAGTTCATTCCTCTTGATAAATTTATCAAAAACGCAGAAAGACTACCTCCAGAGATTGTTGGAATTATCAGATACAAAAGAAAACTAACGAGAATTGTTCACAAAGAACCAAATGAAGAACTCAAAGGCCAAATAAACAACTTACAAAAAGAAATAAAATACAAAATTAAACAATTTCGGGAACAGAAAAACTCAAAGTTCATAAATAAGTTGACGGAGGACTATGGAAAAAAAACCTAAAAGCTTCTGGAAATCTTTAGCAATCACTAAGGGGAGGAAGTCGGGAACTTCCATCCCGAACAAGATAGACAATATTCCCATAACCACAAACAAAGACTTCGTTAGTATATTATATGACAAATTCAAAGAGAAAATAGGCATTGACTACACAGACTTGCAGGAGAATTTTCAAAGAGAGATACTGGACACTGCCGAAGGAATACGACTAATAAATAACCATTTTCTAGACATGACACAGCAAGACCTTTTGGACCAAATTGATAATAAACATATAAACATAATACTCGCAGACATCACCACTGAGGAAATTACAAAAATTTTGAAGAAAAAAAGAAACACATCACCTGGTCGAGACAAGATACCATATATTGTATTACAGAGAAGCCCTACCATACTATTTAAGATTCTTACTCAGATGTTCAACTCTTCATTTAAACTTGGCTACATACCTCAAACTTGGAAATCAGCATACACAATATTTATTCCAAAGCAAAATAAAAATAGATTTATTTCATCTAATTATAGACCAATAGCATTGACAAACACAATAGCAAAATTATGTGAGACCGTAATATCGAAAAGACTAAACTTATTCCTAGAAGAATCAAACATAATCACAAAATGTCAAGCTGGATTCAGATCAAAAGTATCGACAATTGACCAGGTCATGAGAATTGTCACGGACATTCAGGTAGCACTTAATAAAGGATTCAAAGCCGCTGCAATATTTATGGACCTTACGTCGGTTTTTGACACCGTGTGGCACAATGGGCTAATATATAAGATGTACTCAATGAACCTACCAACCACACTAATCCGATGGGTCACCAACTTCCTCACAAACAGAACAACTCAAATACGATCTGCAAACGAGTACTCACAAGAAATTGTAATTAAAAGAGGTGTACCCCAAGGTGCGGCACTGAGTCCTATTTTATACTCAGTGTACGTAAACGACACACCAAATCTGGACAACACCACAAAGCTTGGACTGTTTGCTGATGATACGGCCTATTGGGCTTCAGTCAGACTCACAAAAACAGCATTAAAATACCTACAAACAACTGCGAATATGTTTATTTCATGGTGCAATACATGGAAGCTGTTCATGAACGAAAACAAAACCCAATTTGTAATTTTCTACCCAAATGGTAAAGGAATCAGAACAGACAAAAAAGCCAAAAATAAATACATTTCTATAAACAAAATAAAAATCAGAGCTACAAACTCTGCAAAATATCTCGGCGTAACTTTAGACCAGAGACTCTCTTTCAAAAAACACATACAGGATAGAAGAAGAAAAGGACTTCAAACTTTTTCAGCTCTAAAGGCCTTACTACTAGCAGAATTACCACAACATATAAAAACAAGAATATATACTTCAATATTACGACCTACCGTAACATATGGACATGAAGTCTATAACAGAAATGTCAATATTGAACCTCTAAATAAATATGAGAGATACTGGATACGGGTTACAAGAAGAATGTGGAAATCGGACAAAAACATACTATACCAAAACGCCAACATTATACCTATAGAAGAATACCTACATAAAATGAAAATAAATTATATACAAAACAATAAAGACAAAAAATTTGCCCTGTTGAACTTACCAGCTAGAATGACGTATGAAATTATCAGACACCAAATTACCTATCAAGAATTACTCAACCTAACTTAAAAGATAACGGAACGGAGATTATCTTGGGCTACTTTTTCGCTGCGGATGACTATATAGATATATAGAAATAGTGCAATTCAAATCACAAATTAAACAATTTCCAACACACTTATCTCACCTTCCTGATCGGAGTGACAAACAAACGATACAATGACAATACGACTTTTAGGATTTCTTTAAAGCATTTCAAACTATTAAAATATCTAAAACAGCTGACGGGATGGGTTTGCTTCATGTTTGCGGGGTGCGTGTCTGTGTTCGATGTATGGAATCCGCTTCAATCTAAATCTCATTTTACAATAAACCCAAAGAAAAATATTTCATTAAGGACGAAAGTGGCTAAGACAGCCAGAAGTCCAATCTAGTGGCCCTGCGGGCCAGGATAACTACCTTGTTGTTGTTGTTGTTAGCCTTCAGTACTACTGTCTATTTTTAAGGAATTAAATGCTTTTTTCCCTTTCTTTTCTGATTAGTGGTAAATGGGTGGTGTAATTGACATTACCGCCGTACGAACATATATTTCGGAATCAGAACATTATTTTTTAGGTATGAAACTTAGTAAATCCAAACATGCACCTAATAAACATCAAAATAAAGGGACTGTTGCAGTGATTGTTAATACTGTATTTTGTCTAGCTTAATTATTATTTCCCTAGCAGTAGCAGACAGTAAATAATTTTCTCTCAGCACGACATTGCCCCATACACTATTCAAGTTTCACACAAAGCTTTACTTATTAAGAAAAAAAGCATTGATTCTTTGTAAATTCTTAATATTTTATACAAAACTGACGTTTCTCTACAAATTTCTTGGTACATTATATGCTCAGAGAATTATGTGTTTAATTGTTGCAAGAAAATACCTCATTTTCTTGTTCATATAAAGGACTACTACGCATAAGGGCAGTTTTCTGTTTCTCAACCGATTCTAATGAAATTTTGTATATAATAACTAGACTATATGGGAGTTTCAATAAACCAAATATTTTGTACATACCACTTCCGGTTATAACTGAAAGCGCGTTCAAAAATGACCACTTCCGGATTCTAATTTTTATAGTGTTGTTCAAAATAAATTGTGATATCTCAAGAATGGCGTAAGCTATCAAATCGAAATTTCGTATGGAAATTTCGCTGTACTCCTTTGCCTCCTTTTTTGCTTCCGCTCTCTATTCGTTTACATTAGAAGGTTTCCATTTACTTTTATGTATTATATATTTATAATTTATTCAATATATTTCCATCGTTTTGTTCAATGCATCTGTGACTTTATAAGACTTTGTTTTATTATCGTTTTATTCAATGATTTTAAACGTGTTCCACCGGTGTAAAAATTTGTTCCTTTTTTGAAGAAATCTTACTATTTTTTCATGCTTAACCTGGTATAAAATTCACAGTTTGCAACACTGCGTTATGTGCTTCACATATCTTGTTAACCAATACTAAACTGACGTAGTGTCATTTGAAAAATAACGATATATCATGTTAACAGCACTGAAAAACCGATAGCTTTACTTTTTAATTTCTAATAACCATTGTATTAATGCAAACCACATTCTAAAAACTATTTTTCTAGTACATCATTTCAGATTTATGGCGAGATATTAATTAAATTTACAATAATTGGAAAGTGTAGATTTTGGACTCCAAGTTCCAAGCCTTGTATCTCGAAAACAAAGCGGGATTCGATTCATATTTACATAAACTTTTTTTCTTGTTTCGATGTCAGAATTTGCCTCCCAAAGTTTGTAACCATTTTTCGATTATAGTCTGCATATGATCAATATTCTGTTGGGAAAATTGAGGCGAGACAATTCCAACGACACCTGAACCACGTTCCTAGCCATATTAGTTCCAAATTTGAAAATCTTTCTCCCCCGAGATTTACTCCTGCTATCTGTATGAATTACACGAGTTTGAACAAGTTTTAACGAGACATTTCCAACGACATCTCTATCTCCTTACTAGCACAAGTACAAATCTTTGGCACCGCTACTATCTCTGGATCCGCCCCTGCAATGTGTATCGTCTATAGGGGTTTGAGCTAGTGTCACTGAGTCCTTTGCAACGACACCTCAGTCACCTTCCTAGCCCCTAGTAGTTCCTGAATTGAAAGTTGTCGACGGACGGACGAACCGAGCGGGTTTATAAGCCTTGCTCCCACAAAATACGAAACACCAGGTGACGGTGAAATAACGGCAATTCTTCTCAGGTTACCAATGATTTCAAAACAAGATTTTTTCTACATTATTATGTACTTGATTTAATTCAGTCTCTTTGCTTGGAGTGCAGGACTTTTTTTTCCTTGCATTTAGCATCATTAAGGCACATCGAATCAGAACTTTGAGAAGACTGTTTCTCCTAGACAAAAAGAGAAAAGAAAATCAACTAATTGAGTTTGAATTTTATTTATGGTCTTTAGGCATCTAAGGCTCAGAGCGAGATAGGGAAGGGAGAGGATTCAGGAAAGTGTTGGATAGGGCCTATGTTCAAGGTGCCATACCGGCATTTGCCTGGTGGGACTGAGGAAAAATCTCAGTCAGGATGGTTGGCCGCTGAGAGCGAACCCACGACCTTCCGAATGCACGCCAACGCTCTACTACAGAGCTACGGCAACTTGGTGTCTTCAACTAATTCAGATAAAAAAAAACTGCAAAGCTGATTCTAAAGTTAATTTTAAATAATTTATTTTCTTTTAACACAAATAATAAAACTTCATGTGATCATGATTAAGATTATTGAAATGGTGCAAAGACAAGAAGAGGAAAGGTAGAAATCATATTCTAGTTTCAAAGATCTAAACAGGGATTCTTACAGGATTTCATTTTTTGGGGGTATAGCTAATCATCCCTGACTCTAAAGTGGGAATTTGTAACTTCGTTTTCTTGCCCCCAGTTCTTCTTTCTCTCTTCGTCGCAGCAACGATGGCCAATCGGAAGCTAGCAATGAAGTTAAATCGCCTATTTGAAGGCATAAGAGCGTAGGTTAAATGGAAATCTAGTCCATTTACGTCATTCTGCCTTGAACGCATCAAAATAACTGTTGAACATAATTAACGATCGCTAATAGTGAACTGACATGCAAGGATTGATTCATTAATCATATGCTATAGCCTGGATTTTTTTTTTACTGAGATTTTAAAAGTACCGGTAATATCAGATATTACAAGTTTCACGTTATCATTCATGGCTAACATTTTCAACAATATCGTTTTGTTTTCTTCGGAAAGGATATTTGCGAAGGACATGACTGTACTAAGTAAACAAACATTGTAGCATATTATTAACTGCTGCTATCCTGTCCGTCACGTTAATTCTGTTTTTCGACGCAAAGTATGTTAAGTCAAAGAGTGACATTCCATCTCTGAGCAATCCTATTTGATTAACACAAGATCGTAACTTAACAGTGTTCATCACCCCCTTTTCAAGGATATACATAATGGAAAGGTGAAATAACAAAGTTTAACGCCAATTATTTGATGATGACGTTATAGCTGCCTTTTATAAAGACGAACGATAAATACCTTTTATTGTGACTTCAAAAGCAATAGATGCATTGTCCGCGTTATTCAAAAATATTGAAAATAAAAGGATTGCATTAATTTGATTTAATTTCAACTATCAAGCTAGTTAATGTTTTACTACGAAAAGTTTTGGAATTTATTGAATGGTTAAGTTCAAATCGAAAATAATATTATGGTTTGTATTACGCTAATAATGCTTTGGAATCCAGTGCACAAAATTAAGGAAATAATACTTATTTTACTTGCATGTTTCTAAATATAAATTTTAACTGAAAATGACATTTTCAATTCCATGTTATCAAATTGGTTAATAAGCATTTTAAGAAGGAAAATCAGTCAGAGATCTGCTAGACTCTGAATTACATTTTACTAGTATTTTTAGTAAACGTATGGAATCTTGTTTTCTTGCAAGCCGCAAGTTTCAAAACTTTTGTCAGTACGGATTCTTTTATGCGAGTGTAACGGCGAACGTAGCTCTAAAATTTACTTCTAATACGGGAACTAGGCATGGTACCGAGACCGAGACTAGTCTTGGTCTCGTCTCGAATTTCAAGACCAAGACTAAGACCGAGCCTAAGGTCTAGAAATCGAGACGAGTCCGAGACACTATGCATCGATACTTACTCGAGACAAGACCAAGACCGAGATTTATTTCCCGAGACTCGAGACGAGACCAAGACTAGTCACTCGAGACTCTCGTCTCGATCGAGACTATAAGCTTATTTTCATGAATGTCGATAATATTAATTAAATGCTTTTCTTGATGCTGTTCCATACTAGAGGAAGTCTTGTGACAATTAGTTTCATTTTGATAAATTTTATTTAACATGTTATATTGAAGTTTCAAAATATGACTCCACTAACAGTCATATAAGTAGTTTAGTTATCAATGCCAAACTATTTTCTGTTGTCTTTCAATAAAAATTTAAAAGTAATTTGGGGACGGATAAATACTGACATTTATTTTCTTCTGTGAATTTTCATGACCATGCCTTCTCCATGCTGATAGTATTTTACTTCTGTTGACACTCTCCCATTTATATCAGCTTCTGATAGGCTGTAAAGCAAAATGTCTAAATTGTAATATTGATATTTTCTTACACCATTTCCTTACTATATTTTAAAAAAATGAAAAGATTCTTGCAATACTTACCGGTACTTCTTAAGAGATGGAGGAAATATATATTTCTAAGTATATGGAAACAAGTAGGTCGTAGCTCAGTTGCGGTACACCTCAACGGCACCTCAACTATCTTCGTATTCCTGGTAGTTCCTGATTTGAAAGTTGTCGACAGACAAACATAGCGATTGTGTAAGGCTTCCCAGCACTTGTTGCCGAAGCCTAAATATTGCATAAAGTTTCCCTGTAGGAACTTCTTAGTCATGCAGAAGAAATTCTGCACAACCTATCACGTAAATATATCTGTACATTCGATGAAAATAGTATTGTTTTTATAAAAAATCAAGTGAGGCGGAGCGAGCGTCAAATTTGAATTGTTTATATGTCGTTGGGGAAGTTTTGCCGAGACCTCTCGAACAACAACTCAACCACCTTCGTAGCCCTAGTAGTTCCTGAGTCGAAAGATGTCGACAGACAAATATACAGGGGATATAAGATTGTACATAATGCGTTAGACACAATAAAGTATTTTTTTTACCTATTAAGCTATGCTTTGCTAGGATTGTTGACATTACATTTTAATCTGATAACACATCTTATTTGAAATACTAATGTGCTTATTTCAGTTTATAAGATTTGCAATACGCAATTTGAATGTAGCGCCTACCGGGAACACACTTCACTCTTTTCCCTTTGCTTTAATGTATGGGCGTGCAGCTGTAATCTGAACCACCCATCACATTTTACCTATAAACCCTAACACCGGGTTAAAAACACCACAAACAATAAATATTTTAACATTGTAATACAATTAAAGACCCTAAATAATCATTACCATGACTACGAACAATAGAAACCAAGATAGACAACCCCAAACTACCTTCACAAACACAAAAAGTCAAAAATAAAAGTCTAAGAGAAATTTCACTGTAAAATTCCCTCAATCTAAAAAAAAAAGTATTAAAAATATACTTAAAACAATTATTTCCAAGCTAAGAAGAATTATTAATAAATGTTTTCGCTGAGAAACAAAACATCATATACTTAAAATAACTAATAAAATAGAACAAATAAGATAAATTGATATGACATAAGCTTTCATAGTTTAATAAAAATAATGGTCTTTTAAATCATAAATGAGCTAATTTTACCCTGAAAGCATCAAGAAAAAATAAATATAATACTTAACCTCAGTCCCCAAAACTAATATTTTTATTAAACTATCTCTTGATATCAAATTAACAATAATCTTGTTATTAATTTTAACATTATTAACCTTTATCTTTACCCGATTAACTCACCCCCTATCAATGGGGCTTACATTAATAATTAATACAACCATAACATCATTAACATCATAACATACCTATCAATTGGTTCTTTTAATCAGTCAAGAGCAGTATTGTAAACCAATTGATTCGGGTGCTTGTGGAGTTTGGTGAATGTTATTTTCAGTTTCTTTGTATTTGATTATTCCCTTGTACAAAAGTTCACTGTAAGTAAAATTTTTATAACATACTGTACATTGTTAAAATATTGTTAACGTTACTAAGAATTCTCAAGGAAGTTTCGCAGAAGTTTTAGTATTTCATGTTGTTTCACTGTAATGGAGAAAAATTCAGAAACTTTTCGTATGATTATCTGGATATTTTTTGTTTTCAGTTCCGCACATGCACAGAGTGACAAAACGTTTCCTTATCGTAGCTGCGCACGGAATGTTGATCAAGAGTTTGCTGCCGCCATTTTGTCAGTTCTAATTTTGGTAGAAATGGGAAATATTTTGAGTGAATGGGATTCCGAACCCAAATAACAATTACATAAGTGATTGAAATGTGGCATAAGTCGTGGGATCAACTTAGTTTATATCTTCGGGATTCAGTCAACGTCGCTTTATACTGCTTTCTTTTAACTGCAAATTTAGAGCAGTCAGTACGACGCTGGATCTTTGACTAAAGAACCTGTGTTCAAATCTCTTTTCGACTTTTCTCTTTGGTCCCAACATTCCTGAGAACAGTATGATGGAGCCTTTTTATTAGCCAAATTACTGTAAATTCCCAGCTATATGGTACCTTAGCTTTTCTCAGGAATGTTTCGTAAAATCTTTAACAGTGTATGTTCATTTATTTCTATATATCTGTTAGAACATTTCGATTAAAATTTCTTTCTTTCATTTTTAACGCAACAGTTATTCAGTCAATTTAAATATAATTTAGAAATAACAAAAATTAAATATTACGTACACTAATTTCGTAATTTGTGGTATAACATGGATCCGTTTCCATAATAGTAATATTTTCATGTGTCTCGCTTAGTAATATTCTACATAACCTAACTAAAGCTTTATATTACTTTAAAATCGTAATGTTTGGTTCTGGTTCGTGGTCATTTCGTCGCCATATTGAATTCAATATGTCGGATCGGTAATTTCCTCTTGAAAAAAATCTTATATTCCTGTGATAGTATTGGCAATATCGCAGTGAACCCATAGAACAGAGATCAGACCCAAGAGTACAAACCGGGTATTCTTCTGCTTTTCTCTATGCCCTTTTTGATTAGTTTAATTTACTAAAATCACTCAGTAAATCTTTCACATGAAATGTTGGAATCCCGAGAACAGCCAATGTTGTTGTTGTTCCTAATGTTGTTCCTACTCTGCTTGTTGTTTCAGAACCTGTCAGTGAATGGATAGGGATTAGACATGTTATCACACTGCGTGGAACTACGTTTTCAATAGCAAGAGAGTGTAATGGAATATATCTAAAACTTTCTCCAACACCAAATGTTATCCGTAGTTCATTTAGACTTTAATTTCTATTTAGTCTCGTAGGAATACAGGGCATTTACAAAATTAACTGTATAATCTGAAAAAAAAATCAGTACTCGATAGGAATTATAATTCATCATAATATGTGATACGTGAACAATTATACAAACATCGGTCTTTTCATGTAGAGTAGCTTGACTTTGTTCAAACGTGGCTGCGCTCTTACCATTCCTCTCAGTTAAATAACGAATGGATGTTTCGAATTTTCTTCTTTACTTTCTACTTTTCCTCACAACTAATTAACAAAATATGACGGTAACAATACTTTATTTTTGGAAGAAGCCTAATAAGCATTAAGGTCGACAAGCAAAGACGTTGTAGCTTCATACTCAATAGCCTGTCTCCTTGATCTAAAGTTTTTCAGACTTCCATATTTATAAATATAAAACTCAATATCAATTCCCTCACTTTCTATACATTTTTGACAAATTATTTTTTCAAGTAGTATCTGTGTATTTGCCAAATACTTCTAACTTAATGAATTTGATTCGAACCTTCCTTGCACAAGCCACGAAATTAACAACACTTACTTTATGGTTGCATTTAATGGTATGATATTTTAATTATGGTCATTTTCCCCTCCTAATGCAGACTCAAGGTTTTTGTCCCTTATTTTGTCAGATTCCTATTCCTATTCATCACTAAGAAAAGTGGCGTTAATGTCAGTTCATAGTTTCTGTATCGTGTTACATCAAAAATCCGAAGAGCCTTGCAGTTTCTTTTTCAACATTAACCTTAGTGTGTTTGACAGCTTTGGTGGATTTTTTATATCAATTTTCTTTTTAATAATGGCATTTGTCTGGTATTTACACTGCTAGCACAACTATTAAAAGGATTTACTTGGTTATCCAAGAAACTTACTGTCACCTTCACAATGACCAGTTATAGCTTTCACAAATTCATGATGGAAATAGTATTTATGTTCATAAATTAGTCGACAACATATCCCTCGAATACATTAAGAAATCTGTTCATTGTCCTTTTGCTGGCTTGTAGTTTTGTTTAAGAGTTTGATCCAAAAGATACTGTATTTTGTTTGGTATTTTTACTAGCAAACCCACCTTTCTTCATAATGATAAATGCCAGGAAGAAGATTTGGTTATTGCAAGTAGTGTTCCAAAAAACGCTAACTCATCACGAGTAGTTTCTTTTGCCGAAGCCAAAAAATAGAGAAATAGTTCTTATTACAGCACGGATGTACAAATTCTAATTTCTCTAGCTCTCTACATCCTCTTGTTACATCTCTCATTATTGGAAAAGTACTATCTACAAACTGATACGAAAATTTGAAAATATATCTTTGGTTGCATTTCTCCTCTCAACTTCTTGAGTTTTTGCACCATTGTTCGCATTCTTTCGTTTACCAATAGGCAATTGTGACTGGTTCAGGTACGTTCTTCCACGTGCGATATTCTCCAAAGGGTCAATTAACTCCCTATCAGTTACACCCAAGTTTCCTTCACATTTGACAAACTCTTTCAGAAGTAACGCTATAAAACTTTATTAAATATTGACAATCCTCTTGAGACTCTTGAATAATGTATCCTAGCAAGAACAGTTTCTACCACTTTGGGGCCAAATGTTTCAGTTTCAACAAAAATATTCTTATCTCCTCTACCTACCAAGCTTATCCCAATATATGCCACTACTTCTTTTGGCAAATGAGATCTGTCCAATGTGAATATTCATCTGACCTTTAAAAAATGTCTCTCTCTATATCCTGTAAATTCCCTTATCAGCGCAAAGAGGATTAATTCTTCTAGGATTAATTATAGTAAGCAACCTTGAAAATTCTTCATAAAAGTGTATACTGAACTGAATTCAGCAGCAAGATATGGAAGAATATGTGTAAATACGCTAACAGTACGAGGGAAATAATCTTCTCATAGGATACTGTCGAATGAATTTTAAGATGGGATTTCAGTTTCAAAGTTACCTTCTTGGATTACCAGATCGCGACGACACAGACTCCATAATGTCTGCTTGATGTGGTTTTGGAATCATTTTCATCTGTTGACAAGGAAGCAGACAGTGAAAAGAGCGCTTACATCAGGCGTCCTGAATTAGCAATCGATTACAGTTGCTTTTATTATTAACATTATCATCAGTCTTGTCTTAGAATATGACCATCATAGGTCCATGACAAATTCAAATTCCAGGAAGGCGATCAAAGTTATGCATGACTGCTTCAATTTAATTTTAATGATACAACCAATTATTCTTCAACTATCACGTATTGCACATCAAATTAAAGATTACGAAATGCTACATCTTTTTTCTCTCTTTGTAAAATACCGAATTGTTTACCGTTTTTGAGAGACTTGCACAAATAAGTAAAGAAATAGTTATTAAATTTCGTTTTTTCCCGATTTTCCCCGAAAACGGCTGGGAATTCCAAAAACATTGTAAGAACTACAAGTATAGGTTGTAAGTTTGTATTTCAAATAAAACAAAAATCATCAAAATCGGTTAAGAAATGGCTGAGTTACGAGCGCTTAAGGAAATGACCGATCCGCCATATTGAATCCAATATGGCGGCCAAATGACCGTGAACCAGATCACGTGACCAAAATATTTCGACTCTATTATATGGATATGTAATAACACCCAGCATTGAAACTGAGGACACATAAAAGTGCATAGGAGACGAGAGTCATGCCTAGAATACTATGCATGTATATGAATGATCTTTTTGTAATAAATATTCTATGCGTTCAACAAAACACATCCTGTGTAATTTTTTTAAGAATTTAGGAGTACAAAACGTATGAAAGTTTAACAAAAAATACTGTATTGCAGAATATCCACTTTGTTAAATGGATTGTAGAGTTAAATGACTGCTGCAATACAGCTGGTGTTTAACACAACCGTGTCTTGCTAAGTGTATATGTTAGATCATCAACCATCACTTCGACGCTTGAATATTTATTTTCCATATCTCACTCAGATGTAGAAGATTATGTATAATCAGCATACAAAACGGAGTTTGTGTGTAAAATATTAGGTGCCATTGGCCAGTGGTTGAGGAGAAATTGACGGGAAAAGTTAGTAATAACATTGTTCGTGGTAGACGACTTATGAATATCTGGCGCTAGTTTACACTCAATGATTCAATGTCGCACACTACAGTGATAGACAGTCAAATGACACTGATAACCACACGCCGCTATACTCATCTCATAGTCACCGGAGACTGACACTGGTGCCAGTGTAGAATCTGAAGAATGACACACGAATATTGTGTGTAAAGTTATTCAGGGGGCATCTGGTCTGACATAATCTTGTCAATTTTAACCATATATCGGTGTCTTCATCTGGATTGATATAGGTATAACGATGTGCGAATGTCAGTGATATAAGTGGCCTACTACAAGCAATGCTATTACTAAATTTTCCCGCCAATTTCTCTTCAACCACTCGCCAATGGCACTTAATTTTTTACACACACACACAAAATATATACCACTTGAAACAGTGTTACTTGTCAGACGAATTGGACGAATACATTTTTTGGAACTTTGATCAAATTAATTTATCTAGTTTTACTGCATTAGAATACTGTGTTATTTCTCCATATACTCCATTTTTCCTGCTACTTTGGCTAAATTGATATCACTGTTACGACTGATGAAAGACGAGAATTTTTACTGGTATTTTTTTCTGCACCGACGTTTTCTCGAACTTTAGAAAGTTGCTTCGGGATTGCTTCCCTCTCCTCCTAGGCACTGTCAGCTATGGGAGTTACGGTGGGGTATTCCTTTATAGTTTGTTCAGAGGAGGGATATTTTGAATCTGGTATATATACTTATTTACCTCGCACGGGCGAGAGCCGTGAGATCAGTTTTTTTACTAGTCGAGCGAGAAGCATCATCGAGATCGTTGCTCTAGTCAACGCAACGATGAAGACAGTCTCTCTAAGTCACAATAAAGAGAGAAACAGCTGAAGTAGATAGCGGAGAGGTAGCTATGAATGAACTGTGAAAATTATTTTCAATGGGAAGCTCACTAGTTCAAATCCCGAAGCAGCTAAGCAAGCGCTCACAGATTCAGAAATTAATTTGCAATTAATTTCATACTTCGGGAACTGCCACTTTTTGACGAACTAATTCGTACCTTGTTTTGATAACTAACAGGTTATCACCGGATTTAAACACTGTGAGATTATGTTTGTGGGAAAAACTTTAGTGGTTATTCGACCTGATTTAAAGCTGGGAAATTACATAACATTGAAGAATTTGCGTGGTACAGCTCCGATTGAATCAAGGGATGGCCACTTGTTGCACTTCTCTCGTCTACCAATGTACATTGCGAATTATTACTTGAACCGCCGAATCTTGTGTCCCTTTGATTATGAACAAGTCGATTCTACGTCGACTTATAAGTGGGAGTAGAGTAGTCCACCCATGCGCTGCTATTAACTTTATGTGGGGATGAAAGTAGTGAACTGCATTATTTCTTGCTAAGCAATTTGAGACCAATACTTTGAATAAGACGCACAGTATCTTAATGTCTCAACGGTTTATTCAATTTATTACTTTGTCTCAGCTCTAGAAAGAAGTCGAGTCAAAGTTGTCATTTAAGGGAGTACTTCTTCAAACCTGCGCGCACTATTTTCTACGTAGTCCTAGGTTGGTAGTAGTGACCGAGGAAATCGATATAGTGCAGGCAATTTGAAGAAGTACTCCCTTGAGAGTATTGAGATAACTGACAATAGTTGCCAAGAGCTTCTCATGGCTCCTGGATGGTCGAGGATTTTTTTGAAGAGCTCTACGCTCTTCGAGGGAAGAGGTAGCGCGGATTGGAAATCATTTGGGTGGTTATTTATACTACGAAAAATTAGGGATAGAGAGCACATCACGTTAGAGAGACTAAAGCACATTACTGATTAAACGAACTCTAAGATAAATAAAGCAAAGCTAATTTCTCCTGGAGAAAATGAGAATATTATTTATTAGTATTAATTTTGATCCTATTCTATGAATATTGGTCAAGGTTGTGCGATTGTGCCTTGCAGCAATTGTCTAGTTTTAATTGAGCTATTTCATTGGTTCTGGAAAGCATTCGAACTTTACTCAGGAATTGAGTGTACTATTGGACCGATTAGGTACTTTGTTGTGTATGCGTGTTTTCCTATCTTACAGGGGGATTTGGAGCGAATGTATGTTGATATCTTGAGGCTAGGATATCCTGAGACTATAGTGAGTGGCAATGGTCCTCCGTTTACAAGCAAGGGGCTTATATCATTGTGTAAAAAATGATATAAGACCCTGTCACTCACCTCCTTAGCACCCTCAAAGCAATGGGATGTCCGAAAGAAGTGTACAAGATGTCAAGTACATGCTGAAACGAATAGCACAAGATCAAATTCATCCAGATTGGAATAATATAATATATATAGTTCAACGAAACATACGATTTGCACAAAAAAAGTAAAGGATAGCTCCCCAGCAGAAAAACTACTTTCATACTGACTTCGAAATACATATACAACCGCTTGTGTAGTTGAAACTTGTGTATTTTCTCTAGTTAAAAGAATTTCGCGCCTCATGAATAAGCCTGAAACCCAATAAGCTTTTTTTTAAGCTCAACTGCTTCTTAGCACAATATTTTGGATTCCGTACTGTGGCGGTTTTCCGTCTATCTCTCACAAACCAAACATTATATTGATATTAATAGATGAAAGTTTTTGTACCTTTGTTTTTCGGTTCTTTCATTTTTGTACGAATTGAATCAATGCCTGTTTTTGGTATTGGTGAATTTCTTTCTTTTGACTCAGCATTTATTGTAGAAAGTATCTTAAAAGATTCCATTTTCTCGTATTTATCGTGCGTAAAACTTTATGAAATTTCCTTAACCATGATGTTTTCAAAAATCCATTTAGTGACATTGTGCTTCTGTCATTTTTTGCTAAGAATAGCAATCTGCTATCTTTTTTGTCAACTTTTTTTGTGTTTCGCCGGTTTATTCTTCTCCATTTTTTCTATTTCTCCTAACCAGGATTGAACTAAATATACTTATGTTGTTGGATAATTTTTTTTGTTTCTGGAAGCAGTATGGAATTTTGTTCTTTTAATTTTTTTCTTAAACTTTTTGTGTAATTTGTTTGTAAGGAGTTGAGGAACACCTATGCTATATTTGTTGCTTTTTTATGTTAAACGATCCCTATATTTTTAGGAGAAGTTTGCCGAGTTCTTGTGGGGGATCAACTGTTTGCTTCATGTACGAATGGGTTTAATGATCCGAAAGATTTTTTGAGCTTTTTATTGAACAAACAAATTAAGTTGATGGTGTAGATAGACTGCTA